>JAHBMJ010000885.1:74437-163814 GCA_018398765.1 Chromera velia | reverse complement strand
TGTTTAGTCAACGCGGTTGGGAGGGGGGGGGGGTTGGAAGGCTTGTTTGTTCTGTGCAGACTGTCAAGTCATGGCATGAGCGCCACCATTGTTCCCACGGTGGACCGCAGGCAGCGTGTACCTGTTCTTTCTTTGTCTCTTTCTCTCTCTACCATCTCCTTGGGTCTGTCTGTATGTTGGTCGGTCTGTGTGCATGTGTGTGAGGCAGCGGTGCGTTGGGGGAGCGGGTTGAGTGAGTATGTTTTGGGGAGTGAGTCTCTTTCCTTGCGTACACCTGAGAGACCGGAGAGGGGGGGCGGTTAGGATCGCTCGCGTTCGTGCGCGCGCGCTCTCGTGCGTGTGTGTGTGTGTGTGCGTGTGTGTGTGTTTCTGCATCTGTATCTGTCTTTGTGTCTACTCACGACAGAAGGGTGGGAAGTGCGTGCAATTGTGTTTGTCTGTATAAGTGACGGCGCTGCCTGCCTCCGCGGACAGAGGTCCGGCTGCCTTCAGAGAGAAACTCAAAGCAGAGAAATCAACGAGTGAGTGAGTGAGTGAGTGAGTGAGTGAGTGCAGTCGCTGAGGAGATGGAGATCTCTGACGAAGAGCTGGAGAGGCTTTTCGTGTCAGTGCGGTGGGGGGAAAGGGGGAGGGTTCTGTGTCTCTTTATTTCTTTTTTTCCATCGGTTTTCTCTCTCTGTTTCCCTTTTGATGGCATTCTCTGCGGTCAGGGTCGTTTCCCTTTATTAATACATTTCGGGAAATACATTGTCTGTCTTTCCACACAAATGAGAGAGACCCATTCTGCATGCAGACGTGGATTGTACTCTCTTTCTCTCTCTCTCTCTCTCTCTCTCTCTCTCTCTCTTTTGTCTCTGATGGTTTTCTTCCTGTATTCCGTGTGTTGGGTTGTGCGTCCTGTATTCGGCACACATGCCTGGCTGGTCCTTTCGGTTGTCTTTTTTGGCTTTTCCTGCAGTTCGGTAGCTGAGAGCTTCAACAGCAAATCTCTGAAGGTGTCTGAGAAGCCGTTTGTGATGCAAGAGAAAATCTGCTTGGACGAGGACGAAGAGGAGGGCTCTGCAGAAGCAGCAGCCGCCACCATCAACATGAAGTGGATCGCGCTGATGCAACAGTCGGGAGTCGTGGCCTACCTGGATTCTCTCAACCAGGTGGTATCGGATATCGACAAGAAATTGGCAAACCAGGTAGGAGGGTATGGGGGCAGCTGCATGCATGCCTTCGAGAGGCTGATTCGGTCGAACACCTTCATATGGAAAGGACGTTCTTCCTTCCGCCAATGTCTATTTACAAGAAGACGCGGAGACAAACATCTATGCATGTCCCTCTGTCCTTTCGTTCTATCTCTCTGCCTATCTGTCTATTTATCTCTGTCTGTTTGTCTCAGGAGAACGGGTTGCTTAAAAGAAGTGCAGGGAGGGTGTTGAGATTCCCCGATTGACAAACACTGCCGGTCACGGATAACTTGCACTCACACAAGTGCATCCACACATCTATTTGTATTTCCTCCCTCTCCGCCCCCCCCTGTCTGCATGTGTATACAGGAGGGAGAGTCCGAGTTCGACAAATACTACCGCCTAGAGTACCCCGAGTGGGACTCCCACCTAGACCTTCTCTTGGGTCCCTTCAAAGCTCCACTCAAACTGACCTCAGAGGCCAACACAGACCAAGCCACCAAATCGTCAGTTGGACGGACCACATGCACTCATTGTCTGTCTGTTTGCTTGTCTCTCCGTCGGTAGAAGCAAGAATATTTGTCCGAATAGAGGACAAGAGAAGACAACGAAAGACACCAGCTGAAAGTATGAGTTCCGGGAAGCCATTCTGCGACTGACTTGATCGATGCCTCATTCTCTCATAGATTTATTTTAGCTTTGCTGTCTGATGTCCTCATGCTCGCCTTCCTTTCCTTTTCTGACTTCTCCAATCCTCTCTCTACTCATCACAGGGCCTACGACGCCATTCGGCAGACTCGTCTGGAAAGGAAGGAGGACATCGATGATATGCCCCCCGTTGAGCTGGCAGAACGCTCAAGCCAGTATGCTCGGAAAGAATTTCCAGCTGGCAGATCGTACCTGTACGGTCTTCAAGAACGTCCGTCCATCCCCATCCGTGTGGTGTTCAATTTTCCGCTCTGGCCTCTCTCTCTCTCTCTCTCTCTCTGTGTTGGTACTTGTGAAAGAAAAAGCAAATCCCGCCATAATGCGCAGTTGGCACCACAGAGAAAAACACGATGGACGGACAGAGGGGCTGAAGGAAGAAGAACGGGGGGGGATCAATCTTGCTGAATCTAGGAAAGCAGGATTTTTGGCTGTGTGAGAGAGAAGACACGTGACGAGTCAGGCAAGAAAGACGGAGCAGATCTACGTGCTGCCTATTTGATTGACTTGCGGCGATTGATTTGGCGCTTTTTTGGTTGTTGTCACTGACTGCATGATGGATGCAGCGGATGCGGACGATGCCGAAGCCGGTATTCGCGAAGCGGCCGACCGTGCGGGGGAAAATTTGGAGAGGGAGTTTCTGAGTAAGGAGGGGGTGGAGGTCAAGGACAAGAGCGAACTGGATGGACTGATGAGGATGAATGAAGATTTGATTCCTGTGGTGGAGTATGATCCTGTGAAGAAGAAATCGATCATTACCAGACCCTCAGCGGCCTTTGAGACGGAAGAGGGGAGGGAGTGGTCCAAAAAGTCGGCCGTAAAACTGGAAAGCAAGTTGTCGAGACAGGCGAGAGATTGGAGGCTCAGACAATTGGTCCGTCTTCTCTTTCTTTGCCTGTGTTTTTTTTTATGCGAGAAAACGGAGGTTGAGACAATTGGAATGTCTTGTTTCCCTTTGCCTTCCTGCCTTTCTTGTTTGGAGAGAAAGTGGTGGGTCGGACAAGTTTTAGGTCCCTCTGGGAGTTTTCCTTCGCAAAACAAAATGAAAGACGTGAGGGAACTGCATGCTCTTTCTGTCTGTGAGCATCCCTGCCTGTGTACTGTGTCTGCAAGGGAGGGACCGTCAGTGCGAAATACGACCATGCAGTGTGCCTTCAGAGAAGCGCCGGCGTGCAGTGTACAGATGTCTCTCTCTCCCTGTCTGTCTTTATCTTTGTCTCTTCCGCCCCTCCCCACCACCACCACCCCTTCTCTCTCTCTCTCTCTCTCTCTCTCTCTCTCTGTGTGTGTGTGTGTGTGTGTGTGTGTGTGTGTATTGTATGTATGTATGTATGTATGTATGTCTCTCTCTCTCTCTCTCTGTGTGTGTGTGTGTGTGTGTGCAGCAAATCTACGCATGGAAACTGCTTGATACCGACAAGCGCACCCAGATTCTTCTTCAGATGAGCAGGGCGAGGGAGAGGGCCCGGACAATGAACGCCGCAGACGCTCTGGAGGAGTTCATTAGGGGGAAGCAGAGCGAAGTCAGTCGGTGGATCTGTCGAAGAAAAGAAATGAAACTCTCTGCAAACTCTCCGTGTGTCTCTTTCTCTCTCTCTCTCTCCCCCGTCTCTGTCTCTTCCTTATTTCTCTCTGCCTTTCTCTCTCGAAGGAAGGTAAATAGACTGATTGAGAGAGCGCATAAGTGTGTTGGCGGTAGAAAAACGGATGCTTTGATGTCTTTGCAACTGCACCAGTGGCGAGCAGCGTCAATTTCCCTGTGCGTGTGCGAACGTACGTACGTCCATCTGTGTGTGTGTGTGTGTGTGTGTGTGTGTGTGTGCAGATCAACATGGGTTACTATCTAGACTTTGTTGACATGGAGAAGGTGAAGCAGAGAATGCAAGAGAGGGAGCTCCAGGAAGCAGAGGAGAAGGCGAGAGAAACCCCCGAGGCGGCAGAGAGAGGAGGTCGGTGTAAGACAATTAACCCCCTTTGTCTTTCTTTCTCCCTTTTGTGTTTGGATTCGCTCCTTCAAACGGTTTCCTTCTGGTGTCTTCTCCCATTTGCTTATCTTCTCTGCCCCTTTTCTGGATCCCTTGTGTGTTTTTTTGCAAGCTTCGCAGCTGTCTGGTCGGGTTGTCCCTTTGCACATTCTTTCTCTCACTTTCTCTGGGTGTGTGTGTGGCTCTCTGTTCGACCTTTCGCTCTCACTCTGCTTTCACTTCTCTTAATTGATTCATCAACGAACGAAGTTGAAATGACTATGACTGATCGATGGCCTGATGGATACGCTGCAGCCTATTGGGAGTGCTCAGAATGCAACCGATTTCGGATCTTCGTCGCACGTGAGTTGGAGTCGTTTGAGCTGTTTCCTGCCCGCCTTCCTTTTGCATGTCTGTTCTCTTCTTCTGGTGCCTCTGTGTCTGTCCATGAAGAAGAATGGAAAAAAGAAACAAACAGCCTGTGCCTGCTTACCTGCTGCCTGCCCACCTGTCCGTCATTCCTTCAGTTCAAAGTCCTATAGCCCGCCTTCGTTTTCTGCTGTCTGCCTTCCTTCTTTTCTTCCTTCCGTGTTTCCCTCTTTTCTTTGTTCCTTCCTTCCTTTTTGTGCATGCGAGAGTCACTGATGCCAAGCTCTTCTTTTGTGTTTTTCGTTTTCTTTAGGGGGGCGCGAGAAAAAGTTCCTGGGCCCCGACTTCAAATGCACCACTTGTGGCGCACCTCGTCACAAATTGAAGAAGGTAATTGTTGAGATGAAAGACCCGGACGAAGTGGATGAAGATGAGGAGGAGGAAGAAGACGAGGAAGACGACGAATGGGAGCAAGAGATCATGAGGGAGGAGGCGGAGGCACAAATCCCAGAATTGGAAGGGGAAGAGGAGGATTGTTTCCAGTTTGGAAAACACAGATTACTTGGGGCGTCTAGAGACAGAGACAGAGACAGACCATCGAAAGGGGTGGTGGGACGAACACCTGTCAGGTGACCGTGCTCTCTCTCTTTGCGCCCACGATCAGCTTTATTGCTTCGTCTCGGTCTCCATGCTCCTTCACTAAAGGTCATGCAGAAACGGACGAAGACATGCACTCGCTATCTATCTATCCATCCATATTTGATTCTGAATTTTGAGAGCTAGTCGGTCGATCGACTATCGGCATGATCGGCTGTCCAGATAACTGACTGGTGCTCGGAACAAGGCCTCAACGTCAACGGATTCAAAGAAGGAAGGCCGCCGCTGTACTCTCTTCCCATTCTGCTTTTTGCCCCTCTTCCCTTGCACACGCACACACACACACACACTTACACATACACAGACATACACCTGTATCGCTCTCGCCCGGAATGGTGAATGTATAGTGCGTTCCTCTCAGGAGCGATCCGTTTCTTCCAGCTCTTTGAATCTATGTATTCACTCAACGAGTCGTTGTGCTGACAACAAACAGTGATATACAGAGGTTGAGCTTAAGATAGACCTCTCTATATCTCTCTATATAGAGGACTGAACCTTTGAAAACCAATCTTGAAAACTAAATAAAGATAAGAATTCAATACATTTTTTGACCATTATTATTCAAGTTATCACTGTACGTGGGTCATCCTAGACGCCATCGTCATCGGCTTATAGATCATTTAATGAACATATAAGCTTTTGCTGGAGCTTTTAGCATAGCATTGATGTTCAAGGTTTAAACCAGAGTTTTGCTTGCGGTCCACTAGCTGTTTCAAGCCGGCTTACACCGTTAATTTTTTGTTCTTTCGATCCACCTAGAGTTAGTATAGGTATAGGTATAGGTATAGGATAAATACCTTCGTATACCTTCGTAAATTAATACCAAAACTAGTATCGTGACCATATAAGTGAGGGATTTTTAAACTCCCGTTATCAAGACTCTAAACTCACTGTAGAAGCACGTATATACTGATCGATATTAATTACAATATAGTGAAAGCAACCTACTCATCTTAAATGGTCTGCAACTTACTTGAAGGGAAGTGTGGGGGCAAAGACTTCTGCTTTTCGGGTGCTTGTACTTGTAAATCAAAGAACACGAAAAAAGAGGCATCCGTTGTCGATTATGCATTGGTTAACCCTTTCCTTCTCTCCTCTTACACTGACTGGGAAATCGCTTTCGATAGACTGATTGGCTCTGATCATGACCATGCATCTATCTGTTTTTCTCTCCTCTCTTCTTCGCTTGAGGCTGCGGGAAAGCAGACGGATGCCCCATCCCTGCAGCAATGCCCCCCGCTTTACAGATCCATCAGAAAGGCAGCTAGCGGTGAAAGATGAGGATTTGCTACCAATAGCGGCAGCAGCAAGAGAGCTGGTGGGAGAGACATGGTAGGGACTCTGGGAGCATCATAGAGAAGTTGAACCATTCAAAGAGCCTCCCCTTCCCCCACCCCCTCCTGTGTCTTCCTCCCCACCCTCCTCAACAGCCTTTTTGCCCTCTTCTTTGACCTCCTCCCAAGTGAGCCCTCAAGATAAGAAAGACTCGGTGAAAGCCTTGGCTACAGCCTGGTGTCGGGTTTTGGTTAGGCTGGTGAAGGAAGTAATAGCGAAAGCGACAGAGAAGCAACAGCCTCCTACCTTCAAAACGTTGTTTAGAGAGAAGGAAGGGTGGTGAGATGAGGAATGTAAAGAGCTGCAGGAATGCCTGAAGAAAACAAGGATGGAAGTTGAGGACTGTGCAAGTGGGGTGGAGAGAGAGTTAAAGCAGGAAAGGGTAGAAGACATCTTAAAGAAAAGGACAGAGATTTTCCGGCAGAAAAGGAAGAGATATGAGAGAGCGGAGACTGAAAAAGCAAAGACACATTTGCTTAATGACCCCCTCTTCCTTTGGAAAGAAAGGAGAAAGTTGTCGAAAGATGGTCTGAGACCAGGGGCAAGAGACTTCTCAAACCATTGGGCATGGGTTTTGGGGGCGGGCGAAGAATTGCCAGAGCCTGATCTAGAGCCGGAGCCCTCGAAGCAATTCATTTTCTCGTATAAGTAGGTGACTAATCGTCTGAAAGGAATGGATAGAAAGAAAGCGGCAGGGCTCGATGGCATCTCTCCTCAACAACTCAACCTTTACTTTTGTTACTCTCCCATCTCTCGCTTCCTTTTGTTTATTTTCTTTAATTTAATGCATGCATATTATTATGCATGTTGGCCTGATAACTGGAATTTGTTGAGAATCGTACCCGTCCTAAAAGGTCCCCCTTCGCCACAGCCGAATGACTGGCGTCCAGTCCATGTCGTTAACCCTCTTGCAAAGCTCTTTGATCTCCTTATGGATGATAAAATCTGTCAGTAAGCTCGTTTTGACGACAGACAGATCGGGTTTAAGAAAGGGGTGGGTACAAAAGAGGAGATCGGGGCAGTGGTAGGCTTGGTACAGGAATGCAGAAGAGGCAAAAAGGGGCTCCTGGGCGGATTTGTTGACTTCTCAAAGGCGTTTGACTCCATCCCCCAGCTGAAGCTTCTGGCAAAGCTGCAGGCTGAGAGAATAGAGAAGAGAGATCTGTTGATGATTGCATCAATGTATAGAGGTGTGAAAGCGAGAGTCGATGGGGACTCGGCTCTATTCCCAGAGGGGGCAGGGGTTAAGCAAGGTGATACGTTGTCCCCGTAGCTTTTTCTATTATTTTTTAATGACCTGCATGATGAGATTCAGAAAGGAAAACGGGGAGATGGAAAGGAAACGGAAGGGGTTTACGTTGCTGGGGCCAGTTTGGGAAGTAGGTGTGATCAGTACAAATATTTGGGTTGCCTTCTGTTTCAGGGAGGGGATTTGACTCGGTCGATGATAGCACGCCTATGCAGTGCAGAGTGTCCAATGGGAGCGGTGATTGGTCTGGCTGCGAGTCTGTCTGGATTGCCTCTCAGGGAAAAGATGCAGCTGCTAAAGGCGTGCTGGGAGCTGGTGGCACTCTATAGCCTGGAATGCTTTCCAATAAGACAAGGAGACTGGGAGGCGATTGACAACTTGTGGCTCCGGTTTATTCGATGGGCGGCCCGACTTCCGGTCAGGAGTTTGCGTGTACCCTCTCAGAGTCTTTTGTCTGTTAATTTAATGTCTGCTCGCGCTCGTTTTGCTTCATTCTGGATTGCACTTAGCCGTTTGCATCTTCGTATTCCTCAGGCTCTTTTGAATTCATAGAAGGGACCAGTGGGGCAAAAGCAAAGAAGAGCCATCAATAGTCTGTTCAGATGGGCAGGCCTTGACTTTTTGATATCTCTTCCTGTCCGGAGCTCAGAAAGACGGGCCCCGAACGGGAATTTGTTTGTTAAACTTTCTGCCAAAATTAAGGATGCCAGAGGAATGGAATGCATGAAAAGGGGAGATAAGCTAGGGAGACAGGGAAGATAGGGGCAACTTCCCCCTGTCTGCCTCTTTATCAGGACTACAGAGAGCTCTTCCGTCTTCTTTACATTCTTCTCTATTTTTTTTGTCTTCAAAGAATGGCCCCAAGGTACGGATGTCCTATCTGCCGAGAAGTGCCTTATGTGAGAAGATTGAGCCACTCCTAAGGGCATTGACACTAAATCGGAAGGGTCTGACGGGGGGGGCTAACTCTCCGGGAGAGGTGTTTTGTCTGGTAGAGGGTTGTTCAAATGGAAGAAAAATTGATGATCTCTGGCACCGGCTTTCAGTATGCTTCAATTGGGTAGAAGTAAGAAATAAACTAAACAAAGTGGTAGAGGGAAAGAAAGTGAAGCAAAGGATTCAGAGAGAAGGAATTGAGGGATCGGATGCAGCCGAAACAGAAGTGAGGAAGATGCTGCTTTTGGTTTTACAAGTCCCACTCGATCCGTATGAAGCATGCAGAGCCGTTTACGATCTTTGTTACTCACTGTGCACGCCTGTTTCTGTGTTAACACGACTTTTTCTTCTTCTGTTCAAGTCTTTTATTACCACCTCCAATGCGCATGCTGCTCGTAAGCTCACCAAGCGAGCACTTCAGGGGATTTCGTGCTTACTAGCCTTATCTCTAGAGTTGAGTGATTGACGATCTCTGGCATGAACATGGGCTGCTGGGAGCACGGCTCCACTCTAGTAAAGCCAACTTCATTCATTCAGTCTATATAAAATATATCCCCCTATAGAGAGTTGTCTAAACTAGCCTAATCGAGAGTAGTATATAGGCGTACGGACGTGGGCGGGCGGGATATGAGGGGGGTCTTAATCAAACGGTAGGACCCCATACGAAGGCAAAAACGTGCAGTATGGCCTTATCTGGCGGCCCCGGTGGCCCCAGAGGCCCGCGACCTACCAAAATGATCTTCAGGACCCCGGCATTTCAAATCTGGCGAAATTTTGACCGCAACTTTCCGGGGTCACCCTCAAAATCACCAAAATGTCTGAAAAAACCTTAGAAAGCTCACAGATGTCTGCAGAGGGCCAAGTTCATTCCCTCTTGCCTTGTTTTCCTTCTTGTTGTCCAGAGCAGTATTGGTGGTAAAAGTTGCACCATTCAAAAAGTTCCCCTCCTTTAAGACCAGACAGCTTATGTCTGTGTCAGGGTGAAGTCTTGTTGCACCGCTGATCTGCTTGGATGGGTTTGGCAGTTCATACTGCAAACAGTCAGGAATTGGCCCTTCTGGCCTCCTGAGCAACATTCCTTCTTTTCACCAGGAGGCCCCGAAATCGATTCCCAACAATTTTGCCCAGTGCCTCTTATCAGTTAACATCCTTCCAGGGCAGTGGGATGGGTTGCTGGTGTGTTTGCTAGTTGTGGGAAGGTGAAATTCTTTTGTGTCTTTGTTGTGGTGAAGTGACGTCTCTGGAGCATTGATTGACTTCCACTTCCCCGGGTAGGTCGTTCTGTCTTGCTTATTCCCTCTAGACATGATCGTATGCGTATTGGGCAGTACCTCTGTGCGCTGGATGCAGGTTGGACGCACTCAAGAAAGAGAAAGGTCTTCCGGCGATTTTACATAGGCTGCCCCCTCGAGTGTATCTTTCTGTTCCTGGGCAGACTTGTCATTTGAAGTCCACAGTGCACCAACCATTCGTTGTCTCCTGTTGGAACTAAGTTACCTGGACCAGATGGAGTGTGTCGGTATGCATTTTATCATCATTGATGCATCACAGCCCTTTATTCACTTCTGAGTCCAGGGAGGCCTCTTTGGCCTCTTCAG
Organism: Chromera velia; assembly: GCA_018398765.1. Taxonomy (NCBI): domain Eukaryota; family Chromeraceae; genus Chromera; species Chromera velia. The sequence goes on along the minus strand of JAHBMJ010000885.1, from coordinate 153,826 downwards.
GTGTCAGAGCTCAGACGTCCATTCTTTGCACTCCCTGTGTGTATTGGAGTCGTTTTTTCTGTACCAAGTAGCTAGAGAAAGTCTAGAGAGGCGAACTAACGTCTCCTAGGTAAGTTGGATGGGGTTCAGAAATGGGAAGAAAGGAAGGCAGGGCTCTCTTCTCCTTTCCCCATACGAGGCCAAAATCGTACAGTGTGGGCGGCGGGGTCTGGTTTGATTAGGACCCCTGGACCCCCCTCATGTCCCGCCCACCCACGTCCGTGCGAGACTTAAAAGAAAAACTAACATTAGAAATAATATTCTTCTAAATATTTTCACTAGTCTTTCCATTTTTTTTTTTGCATGATGCTAGACATGGCATACAAAATCTACATATGATGCTTTATCAACAGCATTGTACATTTGCAGGTTATGGCGGTGCTCTGACTCTTCTGACTTTGAATGAAATTCAATCTTGACTTTCTGGCGCTTCTTCAAGCGGCTTCTTGAAACGGGACGCAGTGTGCAGCTGTGTGCTAAGCACTGCGACGCACTAGCTGTCCTTCAGCTGCATGGTTCAAAAGGCTCTATGGTTGCACGAAAAAGACTGGTGTAGTTTACATGCACATACGTACAAACAGATGGTGCTCGGAAATGAAGGAACTGTCTCACTGACGTACCGTCTTGTCAACCAAAAAGAAAAGGCAGCCACGCAGGCTTCATCGCAATGATTCAGAGTCAATTTCAGATGAACGGTCGAAACGGGATCGACGTGTCCGCACAGAATCATTGTGTTTACATAGGGACAGGCAGGCAAAGACAAATTGGGACCCACAAAAAAAATGACAGCAAACTTGGACGCTCACAGAATCGGCAGTCACTTAGCCGAGGCCGAGAAGCAGAATGCGAAACGAGATGATGGCATTTCATTTTGTTTGCCTTCCTTTCCTCTGTTCTTCCTTCTGCATTCCTTTCTATCTGAGATGCGATGACAAAAAAGGCAGACGATCGATGAACCAAAACTCTCAAAAGCGAAGGAGGACGCTTACAGGTCCTGCTTCTTCCTTAAATACAAACCGACTCTCCAATGGCTCCATCAGCCGTCTCCGTCTTCGCTTCTCTACTCAGAGAGCCTGAACGGTCACTCAACTCAACCTTCAGCTGTCACTTGAAGATCGCACATCATCATTTGATTCACCTATACATCTCATTTGAATGTTCGGATGATTAAGTTATTCCTCCTGAAGCCTGCAGCACTCCTTTCTCATCGGCCCTCCCTCTATCTTTGCGGAGTACTGATTTCTCAAGCCCCATGTCAACAGACAAAGAGGGAGCACAAGAACTTAACCGCGGAAGCGCCCGAACCTGCCGTAAGTGAAGCTGGGTCTGTAGACGGATCCGTAAGAGGTCGTGGGGGTGTACGAAGAGGCCCTGTAGGAAGTGGTGGTGGGGGGAGTGTAGGAAGTGGAAGAGCCGTAAGAAGTGGTGGGGGTGTAGGTGGAGTAGGTAGTCGAGGCAGGGGCGGAAACGATGGGGGCTGAGACTGCCGGGGCGGAGACGGGTCTCGAGACAGGGGTAGAGCCGCTGGAAGGAGTGTAGGGGGGGATGATCTCTCCAGTGAGGTGATTGCGTCTGGGAGGACACACACCGGCGTCAATGTAGACCTGCATGTAGTCGGGATTGTGGTCAGCATTGTCGACGATGTACGTTGGGTCAAGCCAGACGGAGGCGGTGGCGCCACCCTCCCAGCGGGGGTTGCGGGCAGGAACAGGGAGGACTTGGTGGTTGGTGCCGTCAGCATCGCACTGCTGGCAGCAGTTCTTATAGGCCGTCAACTCGTTAGCGTAGCCATCCCATGTGGTGGGGGGGTTGCTCTGGATGAAGGACTTGCACTGTCCGCAGTTGATCTGAGTGTACGCAGAGACGGTGCCGAGAAGAGCAGCCCCCCCAAGAACAGCAGTCACAGCGCGACGCATTATCGTTTCTTTTCAGGCGAGAGAGAGAAAGAGAGTTAGAGGGCGTGTAGTCGGTCCAAACAGCAGTTTAAAAGGTGGAGCTCAGGCGAACAAAACAAGGATGAAAACTGAAAAGACTTCTTTTTGTTTGAAGTCATTTTGAAGTCTCTTAGTCTCTCAACGTCTCTCAGTGCTTAATTGTCTTTGTCGGGATTCTTGTGACGCGGCGCCCGACTAACCCTTTCGGATCCCGGCCCGGCCATGTATAAACGCCTTTCGGGGCCGCGTGGCCACATCACACACAAGAAAAAGCAGAGAAACCGCTCGATCCAACTTTTGCTTCCATGTCCACCCCTCCCTCTCTCTGATTGAGCTTTCGTGTCCGCTAAGGTGAGCCTTTTCGCATCCCACGCTTTGCTATCACACGTGCCCTCCCTGATCTGGTGACATTCAATTGTTCTGTATCCCCTGTCGGTGTGTCTGAGTGCAGGAAGGAAGGAAGATGGCCCCCAAATTCGACCCCAACGAAGTGAAGATCGGTAAGTCCATTAAGCTGCCTGCCTGCCTGCCTGCCTGCCTTCTTCGGAAGGCCACCACCTCTCAATCACCCAATTTTTCCCCCTTTTCCAATCCTTTGTTCGCCCTCTCTGCCTGCAGTGTACGTCCGCCAGTATGGTGGTGAGGTCGGAGCTTCCTCCGTCCTGGCCCCCAAGGTCGGACCCCTCGGCATGTCCCCCAAGAAGGTGGGTGACGACATTGCCAAGGCCACCACTGCCTACAAGGGAATGCGCGTCACTGTCCAGCTGACCATCCAGAACAGACAGGCAAAGGTCGATGTGGTCCCCAACGCCACCACGCTGGTCATCAAGGCCCTCAAGGAGCCTCTCCGTGACCGCAAGAAAGTCAAGAACAGTCAGTCCATCCGACCTCTCTCTACTTCTCACCCGAGGGGTTCCTTCGATTGGCACAAACGTGCACCTCGGGTAGTGTCTAATGTTGTTCCTGGTGTATGTGTGCAGTCAAGCACAGTGGCAACTTGAGCAAGGAGACCATCTTCGATATTGCCAGGACCATGAGATACAAGTCCATGGCAAAGGAGTTCAAGGGAACCGTCAAGGAAATCCTTGGCACCGCGTCAGTCTTTTATCTTCATTTCATTTGATTAGCCTTGCTTCTTCGTCTATTTGATGCATGTTCAGTTCAGAGTCCAAGGCTGCGAGTCCTGATTTCCCCAGGCAGACTGATCTGGGAAGGGATTGTGATGATGACAATTGTTTTTCCCGTGTTGCCGAGCACCCGACCAGCGTGAGGTTGGGTGGCTGACGACCACAATTCTTCCTTAGATGTCTGAACGAACACACGGAGACAAGCTTCGGTGAAAAAGCGTTTAAAAAGAAAACAAGAGAGGGGATGAAGACACTGAGAGACTTTGATGTAGTGGCAGTCCCGGTCTGTGCGGCGTCCGTGGCGGGGGGAACAAAGGGTTTCCTGGGAAACGTCTGCTTTTCTTCTTCAGTTTCTGAGAGTGCGGGCGCATGCATGAGATGGAAGGCGCAGATCGGATCTGCATACATGGCTGCGCCGCCCGAGAAAGCCGCAGCTCGTGTGTTTACGCACCCACGGCTGTTCAGTCCTGACTGCTCCTCCAATCTCCGTGCGGCAACTTTGCTGTCATTTTCTTGTTTCCTCTCTACTCGTGTGGAATCGTTAAAGATTTTCTGTGAAGAGAAAATCGCTATGCCCTACCCCCTAAGTGACGAATTCTGGTTTTCTTTTTCTCTCTGTTGGGCTTCGCCTTTGTTGTCTGCAGACGTTCTCTTTTTCTTCTGAAGATCAATTTTTTGTTTCTGTCAAGATGTCTGTTCCTTCCATGCACCCAACATCTCTCTGGTGTGCCCCCCACACCCCCGTGTCATCAGTCGCATCCATGGGCAAGACAACGGCTACTGTCTTCGTGTTTCGCTCCGTTTTCTGCCAGACTCTGTCTCTGCTATTCCGTTCTCGCTTGTACGGTGGTGTCTCTCAAACCGCTTCTATGGTTTTGCGTCTTGTTCCTCCCTGCAAGCTCTCGCTGCTTCACTTGGTTGCCGACCGCATTTCTGTATCGTTCTTCACCCTGGAAAAGCAATTTCATGTCAGCTGGTGGGATGCGTTTTGGTCTGCTCGCTTATGTCAAGATGCATGGATACCTTGCATCATTGCACTGTGCACGCGAATCTGCTTTCACTGCAGCAACGCGGTCGGGTGCACTGTCGAGGGCAAGAAGCCCATGAAGCTCCAGGTTGGTCCTGTCATGCAGTGCACGGGGGGCATTTCGGGTAGTGCGTTCAAGAACGCACGCACCGGGGTTTTGCCCCGACTGTTCTCTTCTCTTCTCTTCTCTTCTCTGCATTGTTTGTGTTTTGGCATCTCTTCCACTCATCTGCAGTGTGGAGTCTCTGCAGCTGCTGGGGGGTTTCGTTCTCTCGTTCGTGTGTGTGTGTGTGTGTGTGTGTGTGTGTGTGTGTATGTGTGTGTGTGGTGTCAGTGTGTATGTATGTGTATGTGAGTGTGTGTGCGTGTGTACGAGCGAATATCTTTTTCTTCTTCGGTGTGTGGGGGTGTACATGTGTATTTGCGTGTCATAGATTTGTGACGGCGTGTGCGTGCGACTGTGACTTGTCTATGTATGTGCGAGGTGAGTTTTTGCGCGGTGTGTGTGCGTGCATGCCTGCATGAAGCATGGTGTCTGTGAGGCATGTGTGCATGTGCGTGTGTGCGCTATGAGAGAAAGTAGGAAAAGAAGAAACACGCGGCCTCATTTTCTCTCTAGCTTCTCTCTTGATCGATTTCCTTTCTTCTTTCTCTATCCTCGCCCTCCCATCGCTCTAAATGCGTGCTTGTGTGCGTGCCCGAGTGTATGTGTGCCTGTGAGAATCTGTGGATGCGAGCGGACGGGCACATGTTTTCTTTGTTTCAACTGACAAACACACCTTCATGATCTTCTCACCGAATCAATGACCAACTAAGTAACTGAATGACTGAAATGTATGTGTTGAGTGACTGCAGGAGGAGATCGACGAGGGCACTTTCGAGGTTCCCGACTCTTAATTGAAACGGCTTTGTTCGTTTCTTCTTTCCACTGGGGGCTTGCATGATCGAGAGACGGAAATCCGAGCTTGCTTTGAGTCGGGTTTGAAGGGGGTGCGAAGCTTTGCACGGGCTTGCTGGCTTTCTCTAGGGGCGCACACAACACTGACAAGAACTGCCCTTTTCTCTTGAGGATCACTGGATCGGCCCAGTCGATTTGAGGGGGGAGGGTAGATGAACATGAAGAAGTGAAGTGCCTTTTGAGAGTCACAGCAAAACAAGAAGAAACAAAGAGACGCGCCAAGCCTTCGTTAAACTAAATTTGAATTCAAATATTCAAACATTAAGTTTGTGTATGTGAGTTCGTGTGCGTGCGTGCGTGCGTGTGTGTGTGTGTGTGTGTGTGTGTGTGTGTGAATAGACTTGTTTTTTGTATATTGATCTATTTCAGTTTTGAAAATGAATAATGTAGTATTTAGGTTGGTCTAGGTTAGGTTAGGTTTAGTTGTGTTATACTGAATGATATGCTTTGTCCCCCCTGTCTAGCCACCTTATGGCGTTCAGACAGAAGGTAAAGTGAGGACAAGAGCCTTAGGGAAATTCTAGAGAAGGAACGTGAACAACACTCATTCAGGCAACAGTTTACAGAAGGTTTAGCTCTAGAGCGATCTGGGATTCCAGTCAGCTGGGTTCATTCTATTATTGCACAATTTCTACTTATGCTTCTCTCTGTTCCTCTCTCTCAGAGTCTCAGACTCCCGATTTATGATAAATAGACATTAGTCTTAAACGATCCTATCTGTTGCTCAAGTGACATTTTGCTTAAATGCGAACATTGCGAAGGTCAGACTCGACTTCGATCGACACGCGCGCGACATGTACGAAGCAAAGCGCGGCGGCGGAATGTGGCACGGCACGCTGGCTCACTCAGTCACGGCGTATGCGAAGGCTCAAAGGGCGGCGCCACAGGGTAGAACTCCACAGATGATCGTGATAGTGATCATGTTAAATTATTTATTATGATTGTAAGCTAATTTCAGGAATAATCCCCCCCTATAAAATAAGATTTTATTTAATATGAGAGGAAAAAAGGTTCATTCTAAGCTGTTATACAGGAAATGAATCTGTTTTTTGTGTACACATAGAATTGAATCATGTATTCAAATTAATTAAAGAAGAGTTAAAAATAGTTGTAAGCTGAGTAACAGTGAATATTTAACTCATCTTTCCTTAATCTTCTTTTATCTTCTTTCAGAGTATCAAATTAATCTCAATGTTTGCAAACGGTTTCGTTTGCCTATTTTCATATGCGAGTAGTATTGATATAGTTAGATATAGTAGTATATATATAGTAGTGCTTAGTCATGCTGAGTGATCGAAGTTTCTCGGGGCCTCTTCCTATAAGAATCATATTGGTGAGTGCCTCGACAATCAAACGAACGCGCGAGCCGATTAATCGGCCCCCGCTGCACCCGATTTTCGCGCGCGGCATATGCGCGCGGCGTGCCCGAAAAAAAAAATGCATGCGACGCATGTTGTTATAACGCGAAGGACACACTTGAACTCTGTATATACGTGAGCAGCTCCGATTCAATTGTTCTAGCTCCACACAGTCTTGCTGGTAGCGCAATCTTGCTGGTAGAGAAGCAGCAATTTCTGGCGTCAATTAGTTAAATTCTTGGAGTTTGTGAGTCGAGCAAGGTTTTCATTCCTACTCGATCAGCAACGATCTCGAAAAAGGTCAGACACTCCCGAAACTGAGCGGCAGAAGGATGGACACTCCTGACCTTAGGGGAGAGGACCCCACCTCTTTGATGACCCTTTCAGAGGTACTCAACCATCTGGAGAAGTGTTATGGGTCCGATGTCTCTCGTAGTGCAAAGACGGAGTGCATCAAGCAGTGGTTCAGTGAGCGAGCCTACAATGTTTGTTTTCCCATGCAGAGTTTTTTCCGCTTGCATTCGTACATGTTAGCGGTAAAGAAGGGAGATGAGAAGACAGCAGCTGACCTAAAGGAGCGTCTCAGTGAGCGTTTGCCTTCCACGGAGTCAATCGAGAGGGTTGACTTGAAGGAACTGGAGGAAAGGGTTGCAGAGTTGGAGGAATTAGGTACATCCATGATAATGATCAAGTACATTGACGGGAAGAACCATTTGTGGAGCGCTCCTTGGCACATTGAGTGTCGCAGTCCGGTTTGTATTTACGTTGAAGGCCGATGGCAAGTCGTGTCTGCAATGCCCAGGGGTCCCGAGGTTGCAGGGGACTCTGAGCATGGGGTTGAGGAGACACAGGATTTGAATGTCAAAGGGGACCTCACTCGATTCGCACCGCACTATCAGATCATCACACAAGCGATGAATGGTGATGCAGAGGCACCGCAGCATATCACTCGGCTCATGTGCTCGTCTAAGCGTGATGGCATGTGCTTCCGTGTGATGGTTGTGAAGGAGACGGAGGGGTGTATGGGGGGGGTGTATGGCTTTCTGACCAGATGTGTGAAGCACCTTCAAGAGGACGATGCGTTGAAGCTGTGGGTTGAGAAGGGACAGGAGCATGGGCTGGGGTTGGTGATTCCGATGTCCAATGGTACTGCCTTCCTCACTCATGTAGGGATTCAGTACTGGTTGTTCTGTGCCATCGCCCTGTCCAGCGGAGTCACTCATTCGAGATTGTGCGAAATGGAAGCAGGCAGTTGTGCACCTGTTGACGTTCTGAAGGAGAATGGTGCATTAGATGATTTTATGAGGAGACTGGGCACAGTGTACCTGTCGGGGGATGTCGAAATGCACACTTGGGAGGCAATTGGGGGTCCCGGTAGGAAGTGTGCGTTCGATCCTTTTCCCCACCGCGAGTTGGCTACAGGATATGAGGAGGCTGAGTGTGGCATCGCGTATTTGGGTTTCAGCCGCACGAGCCCAGAGGGGTCTTTAGAGTGGATCCCCCACTTTGGGATCCCCTCTCACACGTTCCCTGAGCCTAGTTTCTGGGAGTTCGAAACCACCCAGCAGGTCTCCCTGGCTCTGTCCGATCTCTCCAAGGTGTTCGCTGAGGAGATCACGTGGAAAGAGTACTTTGAGATGTACCCACGTGCAAATAGTCGTCTCGACCTGGCCACGCTCCCCGATAGCGAAGGCTTCGTCTCTTATTTTCTGCTTGACGGTTTCGGGAAGAAACAGTGGACGTATTGCAAGGCCAAAACCTGGATGTACTACTTGCTCCATAAGGTCAAGTCGAAGGACATTCCCGATATCCTTCGGATCATCAAACGTTCCCCAAAGTTTGTAACCATCTTCCCCGACTGCCAAGCAATCCAGTTGTTATTCGGGGATGAGTGTGCCGCGAAGATGGAGAGAATGTTCGCAGAGATGGCTGTTGCGATTCCATCCCTGTCTGACAAAATCCCACCGACAGACAGGGCCTACAAAGCCCTCCAGACTGCGAAAGAGACGGGAAACATGCGACCTGTTTACGGCATCGTTTTGAACAATGCCGCTACCCAGCGCCCCTTTATCCGGCAGTCTGTTGGCATCGCTTCCAGCCACTTCGGCTGCTTTGATGGCCTGGATGTGGAAACAGAAGGAACACAGAAACAACCTACAGCAGCCGAGGATGCTGCACGCATTTTCAAGAGGTGCCTCCTCAGTCTGAGGGTGTCCGAGGACGGGTGGAGGACCCGGCTCTCTGAGCAGATGAAGGCCGACAAACTCCTCCATGTGCGAAGTATGAACCAGATGCCCGAAGTCCCTAGGTTGATGTGGGACTTCATTTCTACCGCCAGCTATAAAGACACCGTGCAGTCCAACTTCAGGAGGGAGACAAGCCCTGAAATCTCCAGGAGGGCAGTTTGAGTACACGTGATTGACAGCTTGCATTCAAAGTGCTTCTATTATTAGACTATTAACAGAGCCGTAACAGAGCCTACTATTATATGCATCTGATCGAGCCATAAATAATAAATTTCTTTTATAACATTTCTAGTGACTAGTTCTTAGCGCATTAATTACTTTTCATTTAGTTCCCTTATACACCTGTTTGTACTCAGTTCTAGACTCAGTTTTTAAAATATAGTCACTGATACGTAAATACAGGCTAAACAATTAATATGTGCATCAAATGACTATTTTATAGTGGTAAACGGATCAATATCGTACATACTACAAGCAAAGTTCATAAATGTTGTTGGGATTTCTCCCTGGGCCGCTTTCCGGGGCCGTTGGCAGTAGGCCGCTGCGCATAGAGAGGCGTGATGCACAGAGATGCAGAGTTACAATGTAGCAATGCATAGCAATGTATGCAGAAACTGATCGATCTATCGTAGCGTATATCTCTGGCTAAAGTCAAGACAGACGGCCTCTCCTATGAACCTGAAAGTATGACGGAATCTTTATCAATCAGTGTGTCCTGCTGCTGAGCTCGTGCTTCCAGTTGGCCGGCTGGAAGACGCGAACCTGCAGCACCCTGAGAGGGAAGAGGCAAAGCAGTCGGGGCGGGACGCTGCACCAGCTGCTGAGTCTGAAGAGACAGAGAGGGAGGAAGAGATTGTTCTGCCAGACATCCCTGATGATGATTCTCTCTTTGGGGCGAATCTTCTGAAGTCTGATAGCGGAACCGCTGCAGCCGGCCTGCTTGCTCGCGAGAGTGGGCCAACCAGCAGCAGAGAAGAGAAGGGAGTGCAGGTAGTATAGGAAAATGAGGGAGTGCAAGAGGCATAGGACGATGGGAGGAAGAGGGAGAAGGAAAAGAAAGAAAAGAAAAAGAGAGTCACGCGTCTGTCGGTTGATAAGAAAGTCATTGACGTCATGATGGCACATTTGAATCCCCGAAAAGGACATATCATGGCAACGGAAGAGGAAGTGAGAAATGGAAGTCACGATGGAGCCATGAGAGAGGAACTGAAGAGTTTTCAGAGAAATGAGGTCCTCAAGGTGGGGGGTGTGCGAGTACCCGCAAGGAGACGGGTGATGAAGACGCGGTGGGTTTTAACCTGGAAGATGAAAGGTAGAGAAAGAGTCCCTAAGGCCAGATTGGTGTGTAAAGGCTTCCAGGATGACAGAAAGAACGTTGAAACCTACAGTGGGACGGCAGCCTGGTGGGCGTTGCTTGTTTGTTTTGTGTTTGCTTCGAGCAAAGGATGGAAGGTAGGAAAGTCGGACGTTCGCACAGCATTTTTGACTGCACCGATTTCCGATAATGTGTTCGTGCAGCTGCCAGGCTGAGTTCCTGAGGGGTCACCCGAAGGGTTTGCGTCTGGTAAGGTGAGTCAATTGCTGCGTGCGATGTACGGTCTGAAACTTTTAAGATGCACCTCGCCTCTATGGTCAGCACTTCAAATGGATTGCTGGAGAGTGTGGATGAGAAGAAGTGACTGAAAGCATGCTTATGAAGAAGGAGGCAGGAAGCGTGAAGGCTGTGATGGCTGTTCATGTCGATGATTTGCTTGTGTTCTCTGATGATCCCATGCGTGATCTCGAGCCTCTGCGCAAGCGTCTTGAAATGGATGAGCCTGAGATTCTTGAGTGTGGGGGTGAGATGGGTTACACAGGGATGGAGGTGAAGAGAACAGAGGAAGGCTTTGCTCTCTCGCAGAAAGCTTATCTCGAATCAATCCCTGTGCAAAAAGAAGACCTTCCCCACAAGTCTTTGTCTCCTGAACTCATTGAGTCATCAGCAGAAGAGGAGACAGACGAATCTCTTGTGAGTGTCATGCAGAAAGTGATGGGTATGCTTGGTTGGGTTTGTCGCACAACTGCCAATCTTGCATATCTATTCAGCGAGCTCTCTTATTATAATTTTCGCCCTTCTGGTTCAAAGCTTGTGGCTACTTTACTTGCATTGATTCGCGCGCGTGAGAAGGGTGACTGCCTACAGTTTAGCAGAGTGGATGATCTGAAGCTTGCTCTCTTTGTTGATGCTGCGTATTCTTTTTCTTGCTGTGAAGGGAGAGGGGGGTTTGAAGCGTATCTGGTTGACAAGAAAGAAAGCATCGCGAACATGAGGTTCTCGAATCTCGTGGCATGGAAGAGCAAGAGAATTAAAAGAAAACTGATTTCTTCCACCTCTGCAGAGTTGTGTGCGCTTGTAGATGGCGTGAAGCAGTCGTTCCAATGGAAACGACTTGCTGAGGCCCTCTGGATGAAGCCTCTGGAGGTTGAGGTTTACACTGACAGCGCTCCTCTGATGGAGCAGTTAGAAAGTGGACAGTCCAGACGGGAGCCTCGCATAGATGGTCTGTTGGCATATGCGCATCAAGAGTTGAGAGCCTTGAAGGCAAAGGTACTGTGGGTACAGACAGACAGACAGAGAGCGGACAGACATACGAAGTACAAGATGGAGAGGGACAGAGGAAGTCAAGCTCCCAAGTTTATGTAGAAGCAGATGAAAGGAGATAGAAAGGCATGCAGAGGAAAACAAAAGAGTGACTCTCATGGTAGCTCTCGAGTCAGGGGGTGATTGTTGGGATTTCTCCCTGGGCCGCTTTCCGGGGCCGTTAGCAGTAGGCCGCTGCGCATAGAGAGGCGTGATGCACAGAGATGCAGAGTTACAATGTAGCAATGCATAGCAATGCATGCAGAAACTGATCGATCTATCGTAGCGTATATCTCTGGCTAAAGTCAAGACAGACGGCCTCTCCTATGAACCTGAAAGTATGACGGAATCTTTATTAAATGCTATTAAATGTTTATTACCAGTATGCTATATCTACTGGCATGCATGCATTTTACTGCAATAATCAGTACAATTTTTACATTCAATTTGTCATAATTATATTATGGAATTGTACACTGGCATTACAATGGTAAAAGAAATGAAAGAATTAATCCCCCAAAAATGTTAGACATGAAATAAAAAGCATGAAAACTAGCATGGGAATGTTTATTTCATCATAATTAACTAAAATTTTTAACTACTACAATAATTAAATTTCTAGATATGTTGGAGTCTTATAACTTGGAGATATTTACAAAATGGCAAGTCATATATGATAAAAGAAGACTACTAGTACTTAGTAGAATACCTATAATATAATATACAGTACACTAGACAGTACAGGCTATCATAAATAATAAAAAACTATGAATTTTTGAATTTGTGAATTAAATTCATTACAGCATCGCAGTGAAGCTTTTCTATGAGAGCAAAAACTCCTTAAAAAAAAATAGACTTGATTTTCTAATTAAGAATGGTAGAAGTCTCAATCTCATTTATATGTATGCGATAACACTGCATGCCATGTGGGAAGAGCATCGCCGACATCGTGCATGCAAATCATTGTATAGTGCCTTGAATAAACCTAACAGGCCATGCAGGCAAGACATGGCAAAACATCCCCAGCCCAGACAGTCTCTGGATCGACTCTTCGGTCCGAAGATCCGAATCAGAGAGCTTTTGAAGCTAGATGGGATGGGGGGGAAGCTTCAAAGAGGAAAAACGATGCAATCTGTTGATTTGAGAGCGGGCAAACACCATAGGCTTGAAGCATGTCGGGGTTATCTGATTGAGCGCGGCTCTTTATCATTTAATTCTCGTTCCCGAAAGTCAAGGGTATCTTATCCCCTTTTAGTCCTTTTTTTTCTTGAATGCAAAATTCTGCACTTTACTGGAATCTGACCCTGGGACCGCGCACACATCTACGACTCTAGAAACGTCTTCACGGGTGGGTAAAAGCGGTTTACCGTCTTCGTGTCCAACTGGAGCGCCCTCAGCCAGAGCCCTACAGGAAGGATCTGTTGATTCAAGAAGGCTTCTCTTGAACTGCTCATACATCTCCCCCTTCTGCACTTTGTATTCCCACCCCGTGAAGGCTGCCTGTCCCACCACTGCTGTCGCTGAGGTACCTGCTAGATGTCCTGTGAAAACGTCTGCTACTGCGAGGACGGTTGTTGTTCCGGTCTCGAGCCAAAATGAGGGTGAGTCCATAAACTCAAGCTTGCTTAGACATGCACCATCATTCATTACCTCGCACTCGATATGTCGGACAAGCATTTGGGAACTGAAACTCACTCCGGCGGAAAAAGTAATGGTGGCTGCCAGACCTACACCAAGAAGGGGGGGGAATATGTAAGCGGTAAGTGCAGCACCCGCGAAGACAAATTTCATTCCAGACACAGCGATAAACTTCCTGTGTCTTTTCTTAATCGCCCCGAGCTTTTTTGTCAAAGGAGCAAACACATTCTTGATTACTTTTTCTTGGTACTTCCTCTGGTCGAACCATTTCAGATTTAATGAATCTACAAGGTCATCCAGTGAGTCAGATATGAGATCATCCTCTTTCTTTTAGGTCTCTTAAATTTCCGCATTGATCTCATCAAGTACGTCATCAAGCCAACTCCAGTCCTGTTCTGCCGTTAGGCTCTCAAATGAAGAATCTAATGGGGCGTTGGGGGAAGATGATCAGAGTTGGACGAAGCTTTGAGGTTTTCCGTTCTCTGTCTCTGGGAGGGAGTCTAGCCAGAGTTCCTCCTCCTCTCCACACATTCATACGGAAAGACTATGACACAGGTCGAAAAGTCGGTCGACGGAAAGGCGCTTCATTTGGGGGAGCTCAAACAGAGCAACGAAACATGCAGACTGAAGATCAAATTTGTGCTCTTCTTTTTTCATTAAATTCTCCGCCGTTCTTTTGACTGCTCTCCTTTCTTTCCAGTCATCATAGGATTTTTTGAAAGACTAAAATTTTCGTTGCATCCACAATTTCATTTGGGTGAATGCGGAGGCGAATGAAACACCATACTTTTCGGAGTTCCTGCATGGATGTAAATTGTCTCCTCAAGCTCTCCTCCCTCTCTGTCTTCCTCGTCCTCCGCATCTTCGAGGAGGTCCCTAATTTCTTTTTGTATGAGGGACTCGTTGAGATTGTCTACTGCTGTTTTGATTTTAGACAGAGGAGGGTAGCACCGCTCTGTTTTTTCCAACAAGTCCGACAATTCATTTTGTTAGCAATTCCCTTCTCTTCCTTCTTTTTTCGCTCTGTAGAGAATGTCTGGAGCGTAGACTAGCCCTATCTCTCATGAATTCCTAGATGAAGTCCCCCGGAGACACGGACTCCCAGGAACAGCAAAAACAAGAACGAGAAGGAAACAGTGTGGTGGCGCATCCTGGAAGATCTTGAAACTTCAAGGGACTTTGGATCCACCGCAACTAACCGTAACGTAAAATGAATCATGCACAATCCATGCTCGTGGGGGTCGAGGGAGTGATACACAGCTATAGTGATCTTCTTTAATGTCTCTCTGGTCCTGTGTCGGGCCAGTATGCATCTTGCCTAGGCATAGATCTTGTCTGTCTGTTATGCGGTCATTCTGCTGCCAGTGCATATATTGATATATACGTACCTATACAATTACATAAGGGAAGACGGGGCATGCAGTAGTCATGCATGCATGCAAATATTTTCTCGATCGATCGAGTATTAATTCTATAGCTTAATTAATATTAATTGTTAAATTTTATTTTTTGTGACCATGCAAACATCCAATTTGCGCTCGATCGCTTCCGCGCACGCTTCCCTGCGCATATATGTCTGCATGCATGACAAAACGACTTTTTTTTTTTTTGCGAGATCGAGCGCTAGCTCGCGCCGAGCCCATGCATGCATGCAAGCACGCGCAGAATCGCGCAGAGCTTTTTTGATCGAACAGATTGAATGTGTGAGGCAGACTATGGCAGACTGAGCTTTGCCAAATTTTGCCAAAGTATGACAAACCATGCAGATGTCAGACAAACCCTTTCGGCAAACTCCTCTGCGAAGAGTCCTAAGTGCAGACCTTAAGGGGGTGCATGCAGAGGCAGTCACAAGTCGGTCTACCTGCTTCGAGGTATCAGAGAGAGAAAACCTGCCTGAGACCGGTGAAAGTTGGCATCGTCTGCCCATCCTCTCTCTGAACGCCCTAAACCCAGCTCTGACATTGCCAGTCATGCCTCAAAGTGAGATTGAGATCCGCTCGAGGGCCGAACTCCGGTCTCTTCTGATTGAGGACGGGTCCTTGGAGGCCGCCATAGTTGCCTCTGCTCCGTATGAGACAGAGGAGGAGCTGTGTGACCGTTTCCTCCGAGCTCGCGGCTATTCTGTTGAGAAGGCCTTCAAGATGCTGAAAGCCGACCTGGAATGGAGGGAAAGGAACGGCATCAACTCCTACCGCACCTGTTCTGCAGAGTCTGTTTTGGGCTGTGCCCCGGAAATTCTCCACAAAGCCCTGCCTCACGGATTCATTGGCAGGGACCGGGAGGGGCGGTCTGTGATCTACAAGGCCTTCGGCGCGTTCCATGTAACCAAGATGCCGGTAGATGCCGAGCATTGTGTAGCATATGACACGTGGATGACGGAACGGTGCGTGGAGATGCTGGGTCCCTCAGAAGATTCGTTTGTTGTGATCATAGACCTCAAGGGAATCGGGTGGTCGAATATGCAGAGACCGAACTTGAAGTACTGCCGCCTGCTGGCTGATGCAGGAGCCCCCCATTATCCCGAGAGAATGGGGAAGACTCTGATCATCAACGCGCCCTCAATTTTCACCTGGGCGTTTGGAGTGATCAGCAGCTGGTTAGATGAACGGACTCGGAGCAAGGTTTCGTTGCTCGGTGGTCCCTCCTCCTTCATGCCTGTGTTGGAGAAGGTGCTGGACCCTCGTATTCTCCCTGTCTCTTTAGGTGGGGAGACAGAGCTCAACGGCTGTCTGTCTTTCTGTGAAGGGAAGAGTATGGAAGTGAAAGGAAGAGAGGTCCCGATTGCAAGTGCAATTGGAGGACATGGCTTTGGAATGGAAGGGGAGGGGGAGACCGAAGGGGGCGGTCCTCATTCTCTTCTAGGCTGCAGCGATTCGTTTGACATCGATTGTCCGCAAAGAGGAAGTGAGCCTTCTGGCAGCAGCGATGTGTGCAGCAGAGGGGGGGGGCATGCACCTGAAGAGAAAAAGGAAAAGGGCGTGGAGGCTTCATATTCTGGTTTGAGAGAGGAATTGCGTCCCGAAGTGATGGGAAGTTGACTGTCTGATAATGGATGCATGCTTTGCGTGGAAGCTAGGCTGCTTCATCGTGTGGTCCTGCTGGTCTGCTTGGGTTCAGTGAGATCATGCGGGACTGCATGTAGGCCCTTCACGGAATTTGTGTTTCGCTGACATGCATGAGATTGAGGTCCGACAAAGTCCAATCGGGCCCGATATTGCATGAGGAAACTGTTGGATGAGTCAGTCGACGGTCCATCGACCTTCACAGAAGTCCAGTTTTGCTCGTTCGTGCATGAATGGCCGTGCTCTTTCCCAGAGCCCTCCAATGATAGATTGATGTGGAAACTGTGTCAGACTGCATTTGACCGCATAGGAGATCATTCGATGCAATTAGAAGGCGACAGAGACAGAAAGAGAGTTAGAATCAGAGGAAATATCAAAGAGAAAGCCCATGCCAAAGAGAGCGCGCATGCTTGTAGTGAAAGCGTCGCAGCTTGCATCTGTTGTTCCTTGCGTTCAAACTTCAACTTGTTCAACGAATGGCGTCAATTTCCCCTGCCGCCGTCGAAATTGCCTAGAAAATTGCGGCCGAATCATGATGCCACTCATGCATGGCTCGATCCCCCTGGTCAATCGCGACCCACTGAAGTCTGAGTTTCAAGTCTCGTTCTTTGTTGATTTCTATTTCACTATATCTCACTAAGACTCACTCCCTAAAGAATGTCCGGTGGAATAGCTAGTGAAAAAGTCCGGTAACCGGACATTTTGACTTGCCTTTTTGAAAAGTCAACTTGCTATTTTCAAAAAGTCTGGTTGGTGGATCTCGAGAAGTATATGGACTATAAAGCTGAAAATTGGTGTACAAAGCGGGCTTAAAGCGTCTAGAAGCAAACATTAACTTTTAAAGGCTTTGGACAATTATTTTCCTCAAGTAGAAAAAAAGTCGGGTTACCTAAAATAGCAAGTCAAAAAGTCAACTTGCAAAAAAAAAAGTCCGGTCAACCGGACTTTTTTCAAAAAAGTTCAGTGGACTTTTTGAAATGGCAACTGAACTCTTTAAAATGTCAACTTGCCTTTTTTTTAATCATCTTTTTCTTATAAAAATAACAGGATTAAGCCAATAAAGAAGCAACTATAGAATAAAAGATGAAAAAACTTGTTTATAACTCTAGGAACTACTATCATATACTATAAAAAACGTACAAAAACTTACATGAAAATATACTTACATACGATGATGAAGCTAACACATAGAAATTGAAAACATGCAGATAATGTTACGCATAAACAGATGCAAACAGTAAGCTTGTTTAATGCTCTGCTGCAAAATAGCTTTCATTAGCCTTTTCACGCTTCAAAAGCCAATTGAAAACCAGATCTTCCATGATGAATCGATCATATGTGTATCTGCCACCCTGCAGAGTAAATCTTTTGCATACTTTTTTATGGAAGCTCTCGTAGCCATAACACTTTGCAGTGTTGAGCGATCCAAATCGCCGAATCCAAAGCAGAAAGTGTAAGTAGAAGTATGTTTTCAGTACCGCCCAGCTATATGCTTTTGTGAAGAGTTTTTGCCATGTGGGGATGATGACTTCGAGCTCTTTGACTTTTGTTTCATCCAAATGACTAGTCAAGGTCGAAAGAATGTGTGAATGGAGGTGAAACGAACATTCCGGCATATTTTCACGTGAAAAAACATGAGGATACCGTTCCTGCAAGAACGCCATGGCTCGCGGGAAAACATGTCTGATGTTTGCTGCTCCAAGCTTGATCAGTCTTTTGTTCTGCGGAATCTCTCGCACCCACTGAGTAGGCGGCAATCCTGTCTGCTTCCATGTATCTGAGTCTACCAAAAAAGCGTCTAATTCAGACATGCAGAAGAACTTCTTTTCATCTACTGCCAAAACCAAAAAGAGGCCAAGCTCTTTTTTCGCTTCCCCTTCATCTGCAATATAAAGAATATCGTGCTGGACAGATTTCAAAATGGAAAAAAACAGAAGCGACAAAAGCGGGGATCTTCCAAGAAAGCCACGATTTTTCACTTCTTCATGGTTTGTACTAAAGCCAACCTCTTCACATTTTTCTAAGTCTCTTTTATGTGTTGTTTCAGATGATAGCAGAAACTGCGTACTCACAAAATCGCTCACCTTATCACCAGCCCGATGATCTCTTCTGGATTCACAGTCCAAGCAAAAGTGCACTACGTTTGCATACTGTTTTCTGAAACACAGAGAGGACTTTGCGGGATCATCCCTGGTGAATGTTACAATTCCTGCTCTTAGCTGCGTCAAAAGCTCTCCTGTGGAGCTGTAGACGCTTCTTCCTTAAACTGTGTATGGAACGGAGACCCCGTTAACCATGAGGGAATTGAACCGTAACACCAACTCCTCCAAGATTTCCCGATAGTCTTCTTGAGATGTCAGGTACTCAGCAGGAACCAGACAAAACGGGAAGATATTTTCTTCTGCGTGTTTGTTGAAGCCCGGGACTAAATCGATGTTAAAACACCAATAGATCGCAAAGAGCTTCTTGGAGACCCCCCGTGCTACCTTTCTCTTTGGGTCGATGTCATCCGCATATAATTGAAGCGGAATGAAATTGGGTTGTTTCATGAAAGGGTGCTCTCTCATCGTGGTCCCATGCAAGTTCATATTAAACACCCCCCTCTTTTCCAACTCAGCATCCCTGCCTCTGAAATATCGCGTAAAAACATTGCGGTACATCGAATTTGACAAGACCTTTTCCAAAAAGAAAGACGGCTTGATGGCGTATGCTTGCTTGCCTTCAGACAGTTGCACAGAGGAGAACACCTCGTGCTGTTGATAGGGGCGAAGGTTGAACCTCGTACGGAGCCGCTGCCTCTCACTGAATGAATGAGAGCCACCAGACAGTGACCCATGTCCTTGCGCTCTTTGGACATTATTGATTAAGTGCCTCAATTCCGTCACCATGGAGTCGGGCACTCCTTTGTTAACCCATGCAAGGCTCATGAAGTTGTCCAGCTCTCGCTTGGCTTCTTCAAACCGGGTTGCTGCTACACCCAGAAACAACACTGAAAGGAAGAAGAGATAGAGTAAGAATTTTAAGGACAGCGGCCTCATCATTTTGAACAATACTGAGGAATTCTACACCCACAAACTGATTCAACGTTGTTTTTTCACACCTACGTGTGTTTACAATTCAGCAAGTCTGACGGTTAACCAGCCTTACAGCTAGCTGATTTGAGCTGTCTCTCTACTTTCATTCTTGCCATCTCCCAGAGTCTCCCAGCGATTCAAAATAACGAAGGAGCATCAGGGATAGCGATAGACTCAGCGTCAGCAGCGGTGCCAGCGGTAGGCGGGGCTGCCGACCCCGGACCGTCACGCCCGAAACTGCAGTACGTACCTCAGTGGGACGAGTCATCGCTGCGCAGTTCTAATGCCAGTCCCTACTTTGTCCCTCAGGGTGCTCCTCTCACCGCTGCTGCTCCTTCCCTCCCTGCTGCTCCTTCCCCCCCTGCTGCTTCTCACACTGCCTCTGCTGTTCCCCAAACTGCTCCTGGCAATTTTTGGGAGAAGTTTGTGGTCGGGGCGCAATTACAGATTTGTCATGCATTGCTTTCCGACGTGAAATTCATCATTTAGGTAACAGAGTTACGGGAACTGAGTGAAAAAGAATGAGAGGACAGGGAGGTGGAGGAATTCGAAGATGACCGCATGGTTGTCTTTCGCTACCTCAAAGTGATCCCCCCCACCGATCTCCCAGAAGAGAAGAAGAAGAAATACACTCAATTTCTGCGGGATTCGGGAACCACAAAGTGGGAAATGTTTGCCCGAGAAGGGCATGCCTTAAATACAGATCAGCAGCCTCTCTCTAGAATATGGAGAGACTACAAATTTTGGTGAATCCCCTCAACTAGCTCGAATTTAGTTCCCTATTGCTTGATACACATACTAACCTTTTACTGCTCTATCAGAGGCATACATTTTCATTTAAAAATATCATTGATTTTAAGGGAAAAAATATAATTAAAATGTTAACCAAACTTTTTTTTTTGGTAACTTGCCGGTTTTTTTTTGCAAGTGGCGGAAATTTTATTAAGTAATTTTGGCAAGTTAACTTTTGGACTTGCTATTTTAGGCAACCAGACTTTTTTTCTACTTGAGGAAAATAATTGTCCAAAGCCTTTAAAAGTTAATGTTTGCTTCTAGACGCTTTAAGCCCGCTTTGTATACCAATTTTCAGCTTTATAGTCCATATACTTCTCGAGATCCACCAACCAGACTTTTTGAAAATAGCAAGTTGACTTTTCAAAAAGGCAAGTCAAAATGTCCAGTAACCAGACTTTTTCACTAGCTATTCCACCGGACATTCTTTAGGGCTTTCTATAGCATAAGTTTGATAACTTATAATGTAGTCAATGGGCAGCTTTATACAACCACTATATGGTGATCGGTTCTAAGATATACGTGTACACCAGTGGATACACGGCCGACGGCAAAACCTACTGTGTTATTTGGTCTGTATTTGTCCGACGACGGAACGTCATATACGGACTACCGGACGTTGTGTGAGAACCGGATGGGACGCTTCAAGCAAATCCAGCCGTACAGCGACAAGAAGTACCAGAACCGCACTAGCTTCAGTGCGAAGAAATTTTTTAATATCGCGAACATCAAAGACAATGTTGACCGATGTGGTGCAACAGTGGGTGCATCACCAGCCAAACTGGCAGTGTACCAGGTGTGGTCGCACCCAGCGGACAAAACCATCACTATTCCAGTGTACTACAACGTCGTTATAGAGTATCTCATGTTATTTAGCGAGCGGAAGGACATAGCCGCATCATAAGATCTGGCCTTCACGGCGCCTGTTCAATCGCTACGCCCGGCCCGGCTGCGGTGGCGTCGGCGGCGGCCACCAGGAATCCATCAGGAAAATTTGAAATCTAAAAAACGACCCTTTCAACTTTTTTCAAAAAAACACACAAAAGTGCTTATTTACTCCGCTGTAAGTGCTCCGTAAAAAATGAGTAGTGAGTCAAGCAGTGTAGTATCAATCAGTACCCGTTCTTCAATGATGAATCTTGGCAGTCGAAGAACCAAAGCTGCTATCACGGTGTCGCCTGGTGGAGCAAATATGGAGTAATTAGCGCAACTGCACTCCGTAGAGGTGATCAAGGGCATCCTAGAAATCCTCCATTCCCAAAAATTCGTCGTGGGCTGTGAGGGCCCACCAAATGCCAACCGCCCACACCTGGAGGTGTACCACGAGGGTCCCTTGCCCAAGAATTGGAAAAGGGACCTCAAGTGGTACTTATGCCATACGGGGTTTGAAGTCTCTCCACGAACTGTGGTGAAGTGCAATGCAAAGCTCAAAAACATAGGCTATGCTATGAAAGAGCTGAAATATAAAACCAACATGACACAGGCCGAGTTGGAGCCGGGGATCACGGCGTACGAGTGTCAAAAAAAAAAGGAGTGTGATGCGGTCCCGGACCGCAAACTACGTGACGCGCTTGCAGAGATCAATTTGAGTCGCATACGGGTGACGGAACATATCATATGGGGGGTCGAACCGATAGTTCGGTAGGAGTATGCCTCGGAGTATATTGAACGTGTATTGAGCTGGCGGTACTCGAGCGGCGCATGACAGTGCGTCAGGCGGCAGAGTATCGCCGTAGTCAATTTGTGGTGGCACTCGCCGGTGAACATCTACGCAGCCGGGCCGGGCGTGGCGATTGAACGGGCGCCGTGAGGGCTGCATTTTGCGTGCAAACTGCCAAAGAGAAAATTTAAGTCTACTCACCAACCGCGGAAGAAGAGGCGGATGGTGCGCAAGGCGCAGAAACCAGGCTGCCGTCGGATTCCGCGTTTAATTTGATTATATTATTCATACGAAGTGGAATTAAATCTATCAATCTCATGATAATCTGTCTCTATTGCATTTGGAAGTAATTGAAAGAATTGGAATACCAAGTAGAATGGGGTACTATGAATAAGACAAACCTGGATTAATGTATACGATAGAGATTAATTTATGACCATTGTATGCGTACGTAGATCTAGACGTAGATGTGCGAAACTAATCAAAGACCATGTCTCTGTTACATTAGCCAGTCTACTTGTATCCGTCTCAGTATATGGTTAACTCTAGTTAACTCTGGTATATACTCTGGTAGACTAAGTAAGAAAATATATGAGAGAGATGAATAAAAAAAGCTGCATATCATAAAACAAAACAACAAGTAAACGAATATGTAGCAACAACATATGTTGCTTGTAGTTGTTTACTCTTGCTTAACTGCGGAGACGACCTCATACGACCGCTAGTATTATATGGATTAACATAGATTCACAGAAGTCCAGACAATTCCAGGATATTCCAGGCACCATAGTCAGATTTAGTCAGTTAGTGCGTATGGAGTAAGAAAGAAAAAGAGCATGCAGATGAGCAATGCATGCCAGGGGCGAATGGGGTGCTTTTTGCCCCCCTAAAGCGGGGCATTTCCGCAAAAAACTCGTTCTCATAATTGGTAAGGAGTTAGAAGCTGAAACTTTGTGTAAGAAGACGTTGTAACGATAAAAAAAGAACTATTGAACAGATTTTTTATATCATTTCTAGAAATATAGGCTGCCATACAAATTTTGTAAGTTTCATACCGTTTTTTTTACTATTTAAAACCGTTAAAAAATGGCCTCAAAATCAAAAAATTTGTATAGCAGCCTATATTTCTAGAAATGATATAAAAATATGTTCCATAGCTCTTTTTCTATCATTATAACGTCTTTTTCCACAAAGTTTCAGCTTTTAGTAACTCTTTACCAATCATGAAAACGAGTTTTTTGCGGAAAAGCGCCGGTTTCCTATGCAAAGAGGGGGGCAAAAAGCACCCCACTTACCCCCGGCATGCGAATGCACGTATGAGTGGGTGTATACATTCTCTGCATGCAGAGGGCGCCAGGCGGGAGCGGTGTCCCCCCCCCCCTCCTATGGCGCACATTTATCACGGTCAGGGCCGGCCCAGGCCCCGTATATATCCCCTTAATTAATATAACCAACACATTTTGTACGTATATTTCAAGAGACCAATATACACATTTTTTACACTAGGGTTAAAAATCTTGACTCTTCGTGATGAGCCGGCCTCGGTGTAAAACTTTATGCGCCAACTGCATATATGCACGACACACGATTCATCGCATCCATATCCCATCCCTGTGAGAGCATCAATCTTTGAAGTAAGCACAGCATACTGATAAGATATCACCTCTGTTTAGTGAACTGCGTATGCTCGGAAACATGATCTCCCCACTTACTGCAAAAACTTTAGGTTCTTTTTGATAGTCTCTCCTTCGATCATCCATCTCCCCATCTCCATCCCTGTTTCACTTCTCGTCAGGATATATATGTAGGAGCAGGGAGGGTTTTATTTTCGTATGCTTTCGCTTGCTCTCTTTATGTGCACTTCTTAGGATTATGTCTGCGCGTTGCACGCTATGAGTTGGTACGAAAAACAGATAGAAAAAAGAGCTCATAAAAAAAACTCGTGGAAAAGTGATGAATCTGAGTGATACTGTTTATCCGAGCCAGCAGAGGCAAGCATATCGACGAGAGCTTCTCTCTCTCTCTTTCACTCTCTCTCTCTCTCTCTCTCTCTCTCTCTTTATGTGTGTGTGTGTGTGCGTATATATGTGTGTGTGTGTGTATGTGTGTGTGTGTGTGTGTATGTGTATGTGTAGCTACATGGCGCAGGCTCTTTCCCTCTTTCTGTTTCGTCGGCCCTCTCGTTGCCACTGTCTTTTGGACGCACTTTTTTTAGTTATATTGCATCCAATAAGAAACATCATGCAGCACAGAGGTACATCCCTCTCCACTTACACATATCATTCATCTTTTTCTCTCTCTCTCTCTCTGTGTATATCTCTCTCTCTCTCTCCCCTTCTCCATCTCTTTGTGTGTGTGTGTATGTGTGTGTGTGCGTGCGTGTACATGCGTGTGCGTGCGTGTGCGTGTGCTTATTACTTAACGGTTTAGAAGGATTTCATTAGTTTGTGGAGTCAGTGTGGATATTAGCTATTTAAAACTATTTAGAGCAAGACATGTAGCAAACCATTCATGCATCGATTTTCATTGTTTCTACTACTATTTTTGATAAGACCATTTCCGATATTACCACACAGCTTTCACACCCCTGGACCAGCCTGAGCTCTTTCGCTGCGAAGCTTTTTGGTCCGGCTGCCAAAATGTTAACAAAATCGGAGTTCAAATCGCGAATTCGCGGTCCGCAAATTTACATTTGAACTTGAAACCCCACTCAAAACCCCTGCCAAAACCATGGGACTTGAATTGTATGAAAATGCCAGGAAATTAAAGACCCAAAAACAGAGCCGTAGTAACATCTCTTAATGTCAATCACGATTTCCCTTAAGTTTCTTTATTGCTCTTTTCCTTTCTCCCTGAACGTCGACATCTTTTGTCTCTTTTCTATCGTTTCTCTACTCTCTCCCACACGCACCTTGAACCAAAACCCTAGTGCACCGAGACTCCGAAACAATCACCCCCCTCTCAGTGACTCCCTGTCCGTCCTTACGTCCTCTCTCTCCAAACTCTTTCCATCCTTCCAGACCCCCATGCAGGTGCACGAAGTCAGTCAGCTCACTGATCGATCTGAGTCAGCTAGAGCATTTGGGGGGGATTGCTCAGCCAGTCAATGATGGACTTCATTTTTCGTTCTGTCGTCTTCATATCGGTCTCCAAATAGTTGGCCTTTGTATCGATCCGCACAAGGTCTCTCTTCAAATCTGCAATCTCGTCAGACAACCGAGCGTCCACATCCTGTGCAGACGCGCAACCCCCCGACGAGCTGACCGTCTGCCTCCTCGCCTTTCCACCTCCTCCCTTCATGGCTTTCTCAAGCTGTGTCACCTTCGACTGGAGCGCTGCGTTCTGTAGCAACAGGAGGAAGCACAGCGAGAGACTCGCGAGGGGTCCAAACTTCTCAACCATTGACATGTCCAAGGAGGGAAAGGAGGCCGAGGAAGAAGTCACAGAGGCAGCCGCAGCAAGAAGCTCACTCGTCTCGGCCCCCAAAGGTACAAGTCCAACCTGGGAGACTGCACCTCTGGACGCAGGCCCATGCAGCTGCACAGTGGGTGCATGGGGAGATGCAAAGGAAGGAGGCAGGGCAGAAAATAAAGCGGCCGGGGTAAACGGACCGCTGAAGAGTCGAGGTGGCGGGGAGCGCATTGTTGGGTGTGGACTCTCTCTCTCTCTCTCTCTCTCTCTCTCTCTCTCTCTTTTTCTGTGTGTGTGTGTGTGTGTGTCTGACAGAAAGAGAGAGAGAGAGAGAGAGAGAGAGAGAAAGGGAAAGAGAAAGAGAAAGAGAAGGAGAAAGAGAAGGAGAAAGAGAAAGAGAGAGACGAGACCAGTACGTGTGGGGGGTGTCATCCACTGTTTCGGGCTAGAGTTTAGCAGATCGTACAGCAGCCATGAAAGGAAACACACAGAGAGCGCGCGTGCCCGTTTATGGCAAACAAGCGAGGTGAATCCTGGCAGTGAGCAGAAAAACGCGAAGCCGAGAACGAAGATGAGAGTCCTCCGTGGGGGGCACATAGAGAGACCGTATGGGATGCTGTGGGTGGGAGACAAGAAGGAAGAGATCGGAGGCAGCAAAGATAATACGCCGGAGGGACAACAAAATCGGCTGTATTCGGTAAAACGGGCGCTTGTGTGAATGCAGAATCGGTAAAAGGGGCGCTTGTGTGAATGCAGAATCGGTAAAAAGGGGCGCTTGTGTGAAGGCAGAATCGACAAAAGGGGCGCTCGTGTGAATACAGAATGGGCAAAAGGGGCGCTCGTGTGAATGCAGAATCGGCAATCGCTGTCCCCTGCACTTTAATACCCGTGCTTCTGCTTTCGTCTTCTTTCTCACCAAAAGCAGAAAGAGTCGCATTGATTTACATACTCATGTTGTGACCTGAGAGAGTTGAACGGTCCGACTGACCTTCTGGAATGTGTCCTCTTTCCTGCTGAGGGGGGCTGAAGGAGAATAAGACGAAGACGCGGAAAGTCTTGAGACAGAAACGGGGGCCGACAAGAAAGCCCCCCCTCCTTGTCGCGAAGAAGGGGCAAGACTTGCTGCAGCGCACATGTGTGTGACAAAGATGGTGCTCAGTACCACTTGGAAGGCTTGCGAGATCCTTCTCTCCCCTCTTCGGTCCATTGTTGCTCTTCCCTCCTTGAGGCACCCTTCGATCAACGGAGACGAGAGGAGACGGGGCTAGCCGCGCCAGCCAGGTGTGAAAAGATACAAAAGGAGCCCACAACAGCGGCCCCGCTTCCCTGTCTGAGTTGACCAAAGAAAAAGTGTGAGATTGGGAGTGCCAGATTTCTGAATCCACGCGCAGGGTCTGAGAACATCATGGATTCAATGGCAAAAGTTCAGTCTGGACTCTGGACAACCATGCCGTCTCTAAAGACGAGTTGTTGCGGCACCGCCCCGGGCGCGCGACGCGTATAGTCGCTTTCCGGGCCAGCACTTTCCGGGACAAACTGGACAAAAACCCTGTGCGTGGGAATACGCTCCGCGAAGTGCTCTCATTGCATGAAGCCGTCTCCAGTAGACCCTCCACACAAATCACGTCAAATCAGAAGTGCCTTTAGAGGAGTCCATATCGTCATTGCGAAGACACTGTGTCCGGTAGTGGCTCATATTCTTCTCGAACGCGTCTGTTCCACCTCAATGGTGCTTTGTTTGCTGGAACGGGCAACAGGCTTGAGAAGTTAGAGGACACACGTTTAAATAAACTCCTGTTGTGCTTTGTTGGTGTGTTTGTCGACTGAAGGAGCCACCCAGTCGGACATCGATTGTCCTGCCTGCTTCTTGAGGAGCTTTCCAGGCTTTGCCTTTGCGCCTGTCTTGTTCTGAGAAGAGAAAGAAAGAGATCAAAAGAAGATGGCAGAACATCTTGCGCGTCTGATTTTCACAGAACAGGACAGGTTGGTTTCCGCTTTCCTTTGTGCCGATCTGTGGTCTTGTGCCTGAGTTTGACTTTGCAACTTAAGGCATTCGACTTTGACTGCCAGTTGGCTTCAACGCCCTCCCTCGATTCGGCATGACCCGCGCCTTTTCATGTTGATTTCTTTTTTGTGCACATTCCTTGCAGAGTGAACTGTCCGTTCTACTGGAAGATTGGAGCATGCAGACACGGAGATCAGTGCTCAAGAGCGCACCATAAGCCCACTGCAAGTAAGCCTTTAGCACCAACTACAAGTGGTTTCCTTTCTAATGTTCTGCATCGTCTTTGAACGGCAAACTGGTAGTCCGTGAATTGTTCTTCCGATCGGGTTGAAGACTACCTCTGCCGTAGTCACAGAGAAGAGAGAGTCCGAGCGATCTAGAAGAACGATTTTTCGATTATTGGCGCAGAATGAAGAAGACTTCTGGTATGTGGACCAACTCAAATTTTGAGTGAAGCCACCTTCGTTTCCCCCTGTGTTGCGTGCCTCCCCCCCCCCCCGCCCCCCGTTTGACTGTCCGGCCTCTTCTTCTTCAGGCCAGACTGTGATCATGTACCACCTCTACCAGAACCCACCCGTGGCAATCGCCATTGCAGAGGGTCAGTCTGCCGAAAATGTGTTTGTTGGAAGTGAACGGGTGGCCGCTTTTTTTCTCTCTGCTTCAAGAACGGAGAACAGAAAACCTGTAGATGAGTTTGGGGCATGTTGGTGGAATATCCGAGTTACTGCGGGGAGATGCGAAGAAGAAACGCGACTTTCCATGTGGGTGCCCAACAGAATTTCTTCTCGTGATTGCGGAAGAAGGGAAGGACGAACCTCTGCTGCGAAGTCTGCCGGCCTCCTTGCGTCCCTGTACCTGAAAAGAAGCAGAGAGTGTATGAAAAAACAAGTCTGTTTGTCTCCCTGTCTGCCTGTTCTGTGTCTCTGGCGTGAAAGGAAGAAGTAAGGAAAAAATTAAACGCACACTGCCTGTCTGTCTGCTTGCCTGTCTCGGACAGTTCTTTTGCTCGTTCGCTCGTTTTTTCTTTCTTTCTTTCACTGTTTGTTGGCCTTTTCTGTACGCGAATAACACAAGGGGGGAGAGGGTGGGGTGGGGTGGAAGAAAGAACGAAACATGCAGTTATCTGTTCGTCTGTCTGCCTGCTTTCTTGTCAGTGCGTGTCTGTTTTGTGCATGAACGTGGAGAGAGGCGAGAGGGAAGAGAAAAATGTGGTCTTTCCGTCTACCTCTCTTTGTGATTGACTGACTGACCGACCGACCTCCTCTTTGTGTTCAATTTAGCATGTGCGCATCTGCTCATCTGGAGGACACCTGCAGGTCAAGACGTTCCTGATGAAATCGCTGATCAGGCCTGTGATCACTTCGAGGCCTTCTATGAGGAGGTCTTCGCGGAGGTGTGTGAGTATGCACAGTCATTATGTCTTCCTGAAGTGCACACTCACTACTGTCTTTCTGGTGTGCTCTTTTTATCGTTGCTCTGCTCCCTTTCTTCTTTTGGTGTTCTGCGCATTGAGGTGGAGAGGAAGGGAAGGACGTAGCTCTACCACGAATCTGTGTGGTATTCATTTGGGTGCTATCCAGCGTCACATCGATCTGCACATGTTCAAAGAATTTGTAGATGTATGGACTTCATACATGCACACCGCTCCATACTCATACATACGGATGCATTCATTCATTTGCAGATGGCCAAATACGGTGAACTAGAGGACATCATTGTGTGTGACAACATTGGAGATCATATGGTGGGCAACACGTACGTGAAGTTCGTGGAGGAAAGCAGCGCAGCCGCGTGCCTCAAGGCGCTTCAGGGAAAGTTTTACGGAGGTCAGTCAGTCTGTGTGTCTGTCGCTGCATTTGGTTCATGGCATACAGAGAGAAGTGGGGAGGTCATTTTGCTCCCACCGACGTCGCGGCTGGAGTTCATGTAATAGTTGCGCTCCAGATGGGACACGGAATGCGTTGCTGCAACTATTCTTCAGGCATGAGGCAGACAGACTCCCAGAGTTCACAGCTGAAACCTCGGTGAGAAGTGCTTTCTTTCTTTCTGAAAGAGTCTGCCAGCCATCAAGACTGCCGATCAGTGATATGTTCGTGCGCCAGGTAGTAAGAAGCGTCAGATTCCTAGGCAGCCCACGTCTCCTGTTGAGCAATCAGCTGAACCAAGCTTCCCCCCCCCGCTTTCAATTCCTGACGTCTCCCTCCGCAGGAAAGGCCATCGAGGCCGAGATGTGCCCCGTGACGGACTTCAAGGAGTCACGCTGCAGACAGTACATTGAGGGGAGATGTCCTCGTCAGTCAAAAAGAAAAAAGAGAAAGAAAGAAAGACGGACTCCGTGTGTCAGAGTCTGTGTGTGACTTTGTGTGTGTGTGTGTGTGTTTTCAGCAAGGAAGGTATCCTTCTTTGCGCTCGTCGTTAGTAAGTGCCCTGCATTTGAAGATGTGACTTTGGGCATTTCATGTGGCATGCAATCCTGCCTCCTTTACTGTATTATTTGTGTTTTCTCTCGTCTCTCGCTCTCTGTCTCTTTTTCTCTCTATCTGTGTGTGCCTGTGTCTGCTGCGCGTGCGTGTGTGATACTTTTCGAGATCTGGTTGCGTTGTGTTGACGGTCGGATGACTGTGTGTCAATTCTTGTTTGCAGGAGGAGGATACTGCAATTTCATGCACATCAAGCACGTTCCCCGGTCCTGTAAGAGAAAACTTTTCAGGAAAATGTACGACGAGCACGGCTACGGCAGAGATAAGTGAGTTTAGCAGGAGCGCGTGCAGAAGAAAAGAAAGGGACACGAGACACTGCGTTCTCTCTCTCTCTCTCTCTCTCTCTCTCTGTGTGTGTGTGTGTGTGTGTGTGTGTGTGTGTGCGTGTGTGTGTGCGTGTGTGTGTGTGTGTGTATGTGTATGTGTATGTGTGTGTGTGTGTGTGTATGTGTGTGTGTGTGTGTCTGCGTATGGGTCCTTGATGTATGGGTAATGAGTGTCCCTCCATGAGATGATGGAAGAAGTCTTCCTGTGTTTGGGTGTGCAGGGACGACAGGGGGGATGAGAGGGGAGAGAGAGACGAAGGGAGGAAGAGGGAGCGGTCAGGGTCTCGATCTCGGGAAGGTCAGTCAGTCCGTCAGCAATCAGTCCTCTCCTTTTTTGCATGTGACTGGCCCCTTCATTAGCTCCGAGTCAAGCTGAAGGGTCTTTCGCGAAGCAGCCAGGTACCTCGAAAGGAAACGAATGAAAGAGCGACGTGGTTAGATGGACGAGACACGACAGCACCAACGGTCAACCATGGATGCAATTGTTGCGTGTGTTGTTTGGGCGGGAGTTGATGCGCTGCCCTGTTTTGCCATTCCTGTCAGTGTCTTTTTCTCTGAATGGCCTTTGGTTTCTTTCTCTTCTGTTTCTTCTTTTTCGTTTTCTTTCTTCGTTTCGTCATTGCCGATCTTGAACTGCCTCTTCGTTGGTCCATCCACGCACGCATGCCCCCTCCAGATTGGTCTCCATATCATCTGTCTGTGCAAGCGGGCGCGTTGGTTTGTAATGAATCATCGTGTTTCAATGAATCATCGTGTTTCCTCTCCTCCTCTGTTTCACTTCCTTCCTTCCTTCCTTCCACCTTTGATTTAATTGCAGAAGATCACGGGCAAAGGATGGCCCGGCAGTCTTCAGAGGAACGACGGGCAATGGTTGCTGCGGTCAGTTGGGCGGCCGTTTGTCGGATGGATGACCTTTTAACCTCGGTTGCCACACTCACATACGCACGCGGGCGCGCTCGGGCGGCACACACACACACACACAGAGAGAGAGAGAGAGGGGGGGGGGGGGGGGGGGGGGGGGGGGGGTGAAGGGAGACGAAATAGGACCGCTTCAATTCGATCCAGAGAAGCTCGTCAACTGTGAGACACGAGGGGAAAGTCTGTTGGGAACGAATGCTTTTCATGATGAAGAAGCTTCGGGCGAAATGCAGAGGGAAGTTTTTGCCATCAACCCCAATTGTTTTTTCATAGCTAGAGTGTGTGAAAACTCCTGCTCCCTCCACAGCCCCTGCGTATGAATTCTGGAAATTCATGACTACTTTGCTTAATCAATTCTCTTATGCTTGCTCTCCTCTCTTGCAGTGGAACGATGATGATGATGATGAAGACACGGGAGGTGCCGCAACGAACGGAAATGCCGGAGGATCATGAGGCAGCGTGATTGGCACAGAAAGAGAAAAAGAAAGAAAAGAGGGCGTGGTGGAAGGAAGCAAGATTGACTGACAGCATAAGCAACAGCGCGATTGACTGAGTGACTGCATAGACAGAGGCGAGAGGGCAGGCAGAAATGGGGGGACTGTTAAGTGACTGATGGATGGATTGCTCTTATGGGTAGGGGCGCGGGTGTGGGTGTGTGGTCCTTTCTTTCTTCCCTCCCTCCTTCTTAGTTATCTGTCCTTGTCTGTCTTTGTTGTGTATGCTGACTGGGAATAGATGATGGTTGGATCTCTTTGACCAGCTTGAGTTCTCATGCATTTTCTCGGAAAGCCGTCCTTCGTCCCTGAACTCTCTTTCCGTCCTGTCCCTCTTTTCCTCCCTTCCTCACGTCCCATCCTGTCCGTTCCTTCCCTTGTTTGAGGTTGGTCCTCATTCTCCTTTCGTCGGAAAGGGTGGGCAGTCTTTCTCCCCCAGGCTTACTGGTTCACATCGGTGGGTGCGCAAGTGGGAAGGAATGGAGGCGTTTGGGCAGATGGCCTTCTCTCTCTTGGCTTGGGAGGAAACTCGGGGCTGTCTGTGTAGGGATGCAGCCTGAGTCACTGCAGTGATGGATCGAGTCCTTTCAAGAATCTCGTCAGCCGGTCTTTTGTGTGTCTCTCTCACGCTTGCAATCCAGTCGAACAGAGAGGAGGGGCGTTCTAGGGGGCGTTGGAGGGAGGGGAAGGGGCGGGGGGGATAATTCGCAGCCATCAAAGCTTTCTTTCTTTCTTTCGGTCCCGATTTCTATCCATGCTTTAATGCTACGTAGATTGATCCGTAGATTAAAGCCCGGGCCCAGGGGCTCAAATAGGTCGACGAGACTGCTGGACTCAGAGACAGCTTAAACAGAGAATCGGGATAACGCGCAAATGAAAATCTTGTTATTTAACTTACTATATATGTGCTTAAGTCTAGGCTCTGCACTCCATTAAAAAAAAAGAAAAAAGAAAAAAAAGAAAGTTTCTAATCTTTTATTTTTTTTTAATTTATCAACTAAAAAATATATGGTTTTCAATGCAACACTCTTGCAACACTTGAACAACAGTTGTTTGCCTATTGAATGCCATGATTAAAAAAAAAAAAATCTATAAAAATTTTTTTTTCTCTTCTTTTATTTTTTTTTATGTAGTGCGGAGCCTAAGCTTAAGTCAGATAAGTCTTTTCTTAAATATAAAAGCTATAAGTAAAGTGTTTAAAAAAAGTTAACGTTTTCAATACTAGTTAAGTTTGCTCTATTTGAAGAACAAAATTTTTATAGTGTACACAAATATTGAATGAATGAAAGTTTGACTATGCTAGAATGGAACCGTGCTCCCAGCAGCCTATGTTTATGCAAGAGATCGTCAATCACCTCACTCAACTAAAGACAAAGCTAAGCGTGAGATCCCCTGAAGTGCACGCTTGGTGAGCTCACGAGCAGCATGCGTGTTAAAGGTGACAATAGAAGAAGAAGAAGAAGAAGAAGAAGAAGAAAAGATCGCGGTCATACAGAAGCAGGCGTGCACAGTGAGTAACAAAGGTTGCGAACGGCTTTGCATGCTTTATACGGATCGACTTGTAAAGCCGAAAGCAGCATCTTCCTCGCTTCCATTTCGGCTGCATCCGATCCCTCAATTCCTTCTCTCTGAATCCTTTGCTTCACTTTCTTTCCCGCTACCAGTTTGCTTAGTTTATTTCTTGCTTCTGCCTAATTAGAGCATACTGAAAGCCGGTGTCAGAGATCATACCATTTGAACAACCCTCTGTCAGACAAAACACCTCTCCCGGAGAGTTGGCCCCCCCTGTCAGTCCTTTCCGATTTAGTGTCAGTGCTCTTAGGAGTGGTTCAATCTTCTCATATAACACACATTTCGGTAAACAGGACATTCGTACCTTGGGGCCATTTCTTGAAGACAAAAGAAACAGAGAAGAACGCGAAGAGGATGGAAGAGCTCTCTGCAGTCCTGATAAAGAGACAGACAAGGGGAAGTCGCCCTTTTCTTCCCTACCTCCCCTTTTCATGCACTCCATTCCCCAGGCATCCTTAATTTTTGGTAGAAACAAACAAATTCCCCTTCGGGGCCCATCTTTCTGAACTCCGGACAGGGAGAGACGTCAAAAAGTCAAGGCCTGCCCATCTGAACAGACCATTGACGGCTCTCCTCTGCTTCTGCCCCGCTGGTCCCTTCCATGAATTCAAAAGAGCCTGAGGAATATGGAAATGCAAACGGCCTAGCGAACGGCTAAGTACGATCCAAAATAAAGCAAAACGAGCACATAAGGGCACGTGAGCAAACATTAAATTAACCGACAAAAGAGAGGGTATACGCAAACTCCTGACTGGAAGTTGGGCTGCTATGTGCTAGTCTAGACATAAGGCTAGTCTAGACATAAGAAAATATATAGAACTAAAAGAAAGTGATTGATAAGAGAAAAAATTAATTCCAAAATGATAGAAAAAGTATAAGAAAGTATTGTCAAAAGTACTAGAAAATAAAATAAAAGAAGTATGAAAAAGTATCGAAAAATGATAGAAAATAATAGAAAAGCTACAAAAAAGTTAATATTTTGTTTAAAGAAAGGGATGAAGACCAAATGATTGAAAATAAAGGTAAAAAGAAGTAAAAAGATAAGAAAAGACAAGAACCAGACAAACACGATACTTTAGATAGGACCCAGCCTCCGTGGCCTAGTGGTTAGGATGAGAGGCTCCGACCGGGAGGTCCCGAGTTCGAGTTCCACCACTGGCAGAATTCTAAAATACATGCATTCGAATAAAGCGTGGTCTAAAATAAATAGAACCGAATAAGACCCGGTCAGAAATCGAGGCATTGAATAGTACGCGGTCTAAATTCGAATAACCGTTAGGCCGAAAACCAAATAGTGCGCGGTCTGAAACTGAAGTACCCGAATACTACACGGTCTATGCTTAGAATAGCCGATTTTGCCTGGTCGAATTCCGCGCGATTTAAATTTGAATTTGAGCGCGGCGATTATTCGGCTCTCAGGTCGAATAATCGCCCGGTCTGAATAGCCTGTCGCATGTGCAAAATCGGATCATGCAAGAAAAATCAAAATCTGGATTTTCCCGAGAGGACCCCCGATCGAGGTCGTCGGTCACCTCGGGAGGTCCGATACCCTCAGAATTGCCTCTCTGAAACCAACCTCCAAACTTGAGCAAAATCGAGACGATCTGCACTCAATATTGACTTGAAATCGATTGAAAAGTGATCGATCATAGCGCCATACATTGAACTTTCTTGAACCAAACCTCTGACTCTTTAGACCCTTAGACTATCTTGAAGCCTCATTGGAGTCTGACTAGCGCCACTTCCCTTTGTCTATTCTAAGGGCTTCCAGTAGCTCTTAACAATATATTTTACTGCAATAATCAGTACAATTTTTATATTGTCATAATTATATTATGGAATTGTACACTAACATCACAATAGTAAAAGAAATGAAAGAATCAATCCCCTAAAAATGTTAGATAAGAAATAAAAAGCATGAAAACTAGCATGGGAATGTTTATATGGTCCCTAAAAGCGGCGATCTCAACCTTTTCCACCAATACCTCAGAATCAAAGAAATTTCTCCTTCTCAGGTAAGTGATACCAAAGAAGAGCCCAGCTCAATGACATCCCAATCTTGTGACAACGCAGAATGGGAGGTCGAAAATTTTTTTGATCATGACGAGAGGTGCAACCAGTATATAAGGTCCAGTGGAAAGACTACCCATTTGGCCCAGACAATCCGCAATGGATTCCAGTAAAAAACTTCCAGGACACTGGGGACCGCTGATACTACCGCCATGCGCTTACGCATCTGCGCATGCCCGCGACTGCCCTCACGCCCCCGTATACTGGACTTGGGGGGGGGGGCAACCAATTGATCTGCTTGTGAAGCAGAGTGGTAACTGCAAGAAGAACAAGTCGCGCACCGCCTGAGAGCGCTTGGAGCTTGCTTGAGCTTCCTCAGTGGATCGATCTCTCTCTCTTCGTTTCGTTGCTTGCGTTTGCGCCTTTGTCTTCTCTCTTTGATCTCTTTGGTGAAAGAGTGTCCAGTCTACACGCAAGTGAATCCTTCTGGATTAGACGTTTCGTTTCTCTATGAGAAGAAGAAAGAAAGAGAGACTAAGTGAAGAAGAGAAGAAGAGAGAGAAAATGAGGAGGTGTGAGTATGAGGAAAGAAAACGCCTGTCGAGACAGACATTTACAAAGCAGAATGAAAGAGAAGAAGTCAGCTTAAAGGAACAGCCTGTGTATCCCTTTATGTCTTTTCTCCCTTTGTGTCTGCCACTGCAGGGAGAATTGCAGTGCTCCGGATCCTTCTAGATCTGACGGTATCGTCTCTCTCCCCCTGGCAGCGGGCACAGCGCGATGTCCATCTCGAGGCGACTTGTGGAGATGGCAACGTGATTGGGTTGTTGTCTGTTTCGGTCTGTTTCTCCCTAATATGCTCGTGTGTGTGCATCTCTCTCCAGCGCTTATGTCTCTGGTGACTCTTTTCTCCTCTTGTGATATGTGTGTGAATAGGGAATACCGGGGGCCCGGACTGAAGAAAAGGAAAGAGAAAAAAGAAAATGAATTTGCTCTCTGTCTTCCCTTTGCTGTTGGCATCTTTCTATCTGTCTTTCCCTGACTTGCTACCACCGTAACAGTTTGTACCGGAAATTCACAGTACTCCTCCTTAAGAGTGAAGACACATAGTAGTTGAAAAGGAGTTCGGAGGTGGGAGGAATAAAAAAAAAAAAGAAAGATTCAGAAAAGAAAGAGAAGAAAATGACTGTCCTCTGTTCTGCCTCATCCTTGCTTAGTTTGATGAGAGGCTTTTCCGTCTGTCTGCCTACGTATCCGTCTATAGAGCTACCGGGTGCTCTATCGTGTATCTCCTGTCAACAGAGCTAGTTGACAGAAGAAAGTAGCTTCCCTGAAAATAAAGAAAAAGAAAGAGAGCAGACTAAGTGCATCCGCTGTCTTTGTTTCTGTCCACTGCTGCTTTTGTGTTGGGAGCTTTGAAGAAAAAATACCAGAAGAAAAGAAGAAGAGAAAGAAGAATGAATGAGCGGTTGATAGAAACCGTAGCCGCCTGTCTGACCTTAACTAGTGACGCAAAGCGAACGAAGCCTGGTGCTTTGGTAGTGGCATATCCGATGGGAAAAGCCTGGAGCCAAGGGTTTCACGGTAAAGTACCTGGTCCGGTCTTGGAAGGTAGAAGGTTACATCGGGACTGCATGACTTAT
This sequence comes from Chromera velia, assembly GCA_018398765.1. NCBI lineage: Eukaryota > Chromeraceae > Chromera > Chromera velia. The sequence goes on along the minus strand of JAHBMJ010000885.1, from coordinate 117,432 downwards.
TTGCTTTGCCTGGTTAGGTCTTTGAGTATTCCTAGGAGTATTTAGTTGTATTTCACAGAGAAGTTGTCAGTTTGGCGCATTCGCTTTGTTGCCTGCGAGGAGTGTATCTATCCATCAGCTTGAATGGACTTGAGTGCATGTATTATGCATGTTTTCCGTTAAGCTGGATTTGAGTATAATTCTTGAGCAGCTGTGCTTTTAGTCTGTCTACGCGTATGCTCGATTGTGTTCAAGATATCGCGAGGGCGCGATTTTTTTGCCAGTGAGAGGGGAGGATGTGTAGTGTTCTACCTCCCGGTGCTGTTCCGCCGCCGCTGTTCGGTCCTTCTCACATGCGCGCTGCCTTGCCTTCGATCGCCCGCCGCCGTATTCTGCCTGCCTAGCCCCGGAAAGCTTGTCTTTGCGTTCGCGCAGGGACTGGTCAGATTTAATTCGCCCTCAGCCGTCTTACTGAGATCGTTCGTTCCGTTTGTCCGGTTATGAGTCTGTGCTTTCTTAGCAAGCTAGCAGAAGTTTAAGTTCAACTTGAAGTCCAACTTTGAAGTTCAACTACAAATCCTCCTGACTCTATGAACGGCTAAGGATCTTCTGATATTATATCCCTTAGCTGACTGAGGAATTCAAACTGAGCTGTGGAGTCTGTAGAGTTTATAAATCCGTCTCTCTCCGTCTGATGATGATGATTGAGGGTTAAATCCTAAATTTAGCAATGTCAAATCCCAAGCCACTAGCAAGGCTTTGAGGACAACCCAGAGTACACATTGATAGGGGGAGGGGATAAGGAAGCCTGCATGCCAATCGGATTGATTCGCCTCAACTTGCCTTATCAACAGAATGGACCTTCTTAAGACAGTCGGCTATAGCTTTGGAACCGCTTCTAGGCAGGATTGTGCACAACAGCAACACCATATCCTTCATTTTTTTCTCATTAATATCAGAAGTGCCCCTCCCGGTTGCACCTGCAACACGTTGTATGATCTGTATTCTTATGTCAATGGGTGCTTTCTGCTTCGTAATTTCGTACAGTTCTTTCAGCCTATTCCGTTCCCTTTCTGTGTCCTTACATTCCGTCAGAACATGAACCTCATCTTTGATCATACGTAAGGGGGACAAACATTTATTGCATAGCCGTTCCGGTTGGGTTCTATCTATATCCCCCCCTGTGAGAGCCCTGAAAAGCGTACAGAAGCCTGCGGAGGACTGCAACAGACTCTTTCGCAGAGGTTCAACACTACACTCTATTATTTCACTTCTTGGACGCCATTTCCTTTCACTCAGAAAGTGCATGGCCAAACGCTGTCTAGTCAGATTCTCTGATTGGAAAGGGGAGAGATTCGCAAGGCGGGGGAAAATTCCGTCTCTGTCTCTAACGTTTCTAGTTTCTTCTTTCAACCAGTCGGACAGCCAGGCACCCTCTACGATCTTTTTTGCCGCCCTTTTCCTTCTGCCCTTGCCCTTCCTTTTAAACTTGTCCCCCACCGTGCTTGGCAATGGCGGCCACAAAAGGGAGCAATCTAATAGAACGGCCAGCCATTTTACTGTCTTAACGAAGGGTTCACACGAGCGAGCCAAGTACTTATTCCATACTGCCCGGGGTAGAGCATGGTCGATTAATTTGATGCATTGGATGAGGCCCCCACTCAACTTCCTAAGTAGAGAACTGAATGGCTCGAGAGAGAGAGAGAGAAAAGGGAAAGCGAAACAAAGGAGTGATGGGAAAGACTAAAACAACATCAAACAAAATGTAACTGTAATGCATCGAGGTAGGCAACATCTGTCTTTCTCAGCGGGATCGTTTCCAGTCCATACAGCGCGACTGGCAGCCAGAGGGCCTTAAACAATTGAAAGTAATTTTAGAAAAGGAAGAAACAAAGCCCAGAGAAGAGAGAGTACCAAACACAGCCCCTTTTGCCTTCTTTGCCGCCTCAATGCGGGCTTTAATTGTCTTGCTAAGGTCCCCGCCCTCAAAAACCCAGTTGCCCAAATACTTATATTTACTCACCGCTTCCACTGGTCTGCCTTCATAAAGAAAAGGGGTCCGGGGCACTAGGTCGGGGGGGGGGGAGGAGTCTAGGCCTCGTCTTTGGATCTAGCTCTCCGTCTGTCTTGCCGCTACCTCTAAAGCAGCAGGAAGTTGTTACAGGGACAAGAAAAAACAGTAGGGGGAGCGGAAGGGGAAAACACCTTCGGCTCCACACCCAAAAGCATGAATTCATCATGGCTAGAACATGAAAGCAGGTTCCCGTCAAGTCCTTGCTCATCAAAATCAAAGAGAGATTCAGATGAGGAAGACAAAAAAGAAGAGGACGATTCAAATTTCAAAAGTTTGGAAGGGGCATGCGAGGCAGCAGAGCAAAAAGAATTAAAAAGAATCATATTCAAAATGTTATGATCCCTCCTTTGTTTCTCATTACAAACTTATATCAATTTAAACAACAAATAATTTTGTGTAAACTTATATATATGCTTTAATGTTTGAAAACACTTTTTTCCGTTTTTTAAATTATAAAAAATATACACAATCACGCGAAGTCTTATTCAGATCTAGATTCAGAGTTAATTTCAGACTTAGGTTCGGATTCTTTGTAACGTAGACTTTGTTGTGATGCTGCGACTCACGCAGCTCCACAGTCTTCGTTATATTGCGATTATGTTGGTCACGTTGGTCATATGATTCAATTGCAACGGTGGAACACAACAAATTGATGTCATACTGAGAATCATGCCGGGCTGTTGAAACTTGAAACACAAAAGTGAAGTATATTGAAGAGCAGAGCGGCGAGATTCATGCACGCTTGAATGCGGCATCCCGGCTGGAACAATTCTTTTCCCAGTTTCTTTTTTTAGTGGGTGATTGAAGGTTGCTATACTTGGCAATGCCTGGCGCATGTCAAGCTAAGGGACAGCCACCGCATCTTTTTTTTCTGAAGGGGTGTCCGATGGTTTACCCGCAAGCTCAGACGCTTTCCTTCCATCCGACAAGTCGTCAGCCACTGTTTGTTGTTTCGGTTTTTGGGCCTCCGGCAGTCCTTCCACCACTGCCTCCCAGGCTTCGTTCACGACGTCATCCACGGAGCGTCCTGCAGAGTCAATCAACACATACGTGAAATCCTTCTTGCTAAAAACCTTCCGCTAAGCGAAGAGCAAGATCATCCAGTCAGGAGGTTGGACCTCCAAGTGATACTTCCTTTTTCCTTGCATTCAGACAGGCAGACAAGAAAAGAAAAGACAAGACGAGACGAAAAAAGCAGACCCACCTCTTGTCTCAATTGGCGGATGAATGACCAGTCTTGCGTCTCTCGGAACTGCCACAGGCAGGAGGGCGTCGGGGGGAAACGACGAATGGAGGCCGCAGAGGGAGACGGGAAGCACACGCACACCGGCCTTTTCTGCCATTCTGCAGTCAGCAGTCACAAAGAGAAACAGAGCAAAGAATACAGAGGGAGAAGACAGAACAAAAAGACGGCAAAATGTAAAGCTGCAAGATCAAACACTCCAAAAAGACATTCACTCATTCCTCTCCTGATTTTGGGTGTGTTGTCTCTTCGTCGGTTCATTCTCTGACTGATTCTATCGAAACTCTAGGAGGTCCGCCTGGAATCGTTACACTATTTCTCCTCTCAACATATAAATACACACACTCGCTTTAATGCAGTGACTTCCTGTTTCAACAATTGACTGACTAAGTGACAAAACTAAATTGCGGACCAACGGCCCGACCGACCGCCCAACAGTGTGTGTGTCCGGACTGACTTCAGAGTTCCAGGTTTGAATTTCCTCACACGCCCGTCACGGGATCGCGTCTCCTGAACAGAAAAAAGAAGAAAAGAAGAACATAACACAACACACAGCCATAAATCCATGGCAAGAGAGGAAAGGCAGTCCGACAGATGGGCACAGCACTGAGGAAGAGAGTCTCCTGAAAAAGAAGAGAAGGCATGTACGGAAGTAAGAAAAGGGGAAGAAAGAAAGGAAAGAAGGCGTGAGGGAAGTCAACTTTGGAAGGAAGGAAGCAAGCAAGCAAGGAAGGAAGGAATACCGACAGACAGCCAGACAGCCAGATAGACAGAAAGAAACAAAGAAAAGAAAGAAGGGGACCAAGCTTCTGATGATGAGGCCGTTCAGTGAATTGCAAGGGGACAAACTTGAAGGCGGAAACCATCAGGCCCCCCTGCAGTCTGCCTCCTCTCTCCTCTCTTTTCGTACCCTCTTCCTTGAATTCGCTCTGTCCTTCCTACTTGAAAGCTCTGCCGCCTCTGTTTCCATCCCTCCGTCCTCTATCCCTCCCTAGCTCTGCTGCTGACTTACCTCTGCAAATGCACAGACAGATGCCCCTTCCTTGAGAAGGTTGACGGTCTCCCTGAAGGTCTTCAGAGAAGATCGCCTATCCCCCCTGTGGATTGCCACGTGGCGTGCCATCTGCATGGCCCACCCGAGCAGGGGAATCGAGAGGACCTCGACCTTCGAGATGTACTTGAATCTGCACAGGCATGCAGGGAGACATGGATATGCAGGCATTGCAAATTAGACTCCAGAGAGCCACGTTCATATGCGCAATCAACATACATAAATACGCCGCAACACGCCCGTCACCACCGGAATGAAACGACCAGCTCCAGACTTCCTCCCTCCTTTGCACTTCCTTCGTTCCTCCCCGTTTTCCGTCATCCTCTTCACACCAGAGGCCGATTACTGCCTCGCTGACTCTCATACCACCCCAACAAAACAAACAGACCTGATGGGGAGGAAGGCTGAGAGCACGGGGATGTCGAGGAATGAGGAATGGTTGGCGACAATCAGCAGAGGTTCGCTTTTGTCTTTTGGGAGATTCTCAAGACCCTCCACCTGCACCCACACGACAGACAGACAAACAGACTGACAAATGAAAGGCCAAAGCAAACAGGGCTGATGTGCTTGTTCCACAAACAAGTCAGAAAATGAAATGCCTTGAATGGGCCTGCATGCGAACCCAGGAAAGAAAGTCGGCCTTCTCTTCCCGGCGTTCCCCTTCTCCACACCTTCCCCCCCCCTCCTGACCTTGGGATTTAGCGTGGCATTCCACAAACAAAATCTTGACCACACAGCAACCACCATGTCTACCAGGCTCCTTTTTTTGTCGTTCACACCCTCCGACACAAGGAAGGCACAGATGAGCAGAGGGTACCAAAAAGCAGCCCAAAGGAACACAAGGCTCATCCACACAAGTCCAAGCCCGTTCAGGAGCTTTCCCTTCACCTTCCAGTGTCTTCCTGGGTCCATCACCATCGCGCGGCTCTTCTCAGAATAGATCATCTTCGGAGACGGCGATACCAATCTCGTCCAGACAAATAGATATGCGGCGACGATTCCCTGTGCAAGCAGGAGCTTTTTGGGATAGTATGCACCCAGGGAGACGCGTGTCAACTCACGGAGACGCTGACCAAGCACCGGCCACCCGGTCCACGACGCCACCTCCTCTACGTACGGCTTGAAGAAGTCTCTGAGTAAAACAAAAGGAGTAAAAACACTAATTGCAGCGAGGACAGGGGCGGGGGGGGGCACAGGCGCCGCCCCACTTGCCCCTACATCCACCCCATACCCCGCTGTCGTAGTCACCCCAGGGACTGCAGACGTGGACAAGAAAACAGGAGACCGCCTCCCCTCTGCTGGTCTGCCGGAAGGAAAAGAGGGGGACTGTTTGATTGACCCCAGAAACAAAGTGTGGAATCGTGCGCCCTCCCCTCTTGCGCACAGCACCCCCCTGTGCAGCAAGAGTCCCGTCAGGTGCGCAAGAACAAGCAGCCTCAGTATTGCATCCCGTAGAGAGCGCATCTTTCTTTCTTTTTCAGAATTCTCGCTCGGTCAGACGATCATGAAGAGGCACGAAGAGACGGAGAAAGGCAGGCAGTCTCCTAATCAACAAATGCGAATGTGTGACAAGCGTTTGAGGTGAAGTTTCTTTCTTGGGGAGGGACCGAACACGCGAAACGAAGCCCTGCCCTACTGACATCTACTGATCACGTACAGACATTGCACTCGCACCCTCAAGGTCACACTGTGACGCTTCATCGGCTTCATCGGTGACGAGTTCTTTGCCGTCTCCGGAAAAGCTTTTTAGCTCTGCATAATATGCGTGTCGCGGGCCCGCGGCCGGCGACTCTTTTCGGGACCTCAATCAGTTTGTTTCGCTTTCCGGGGCCAAATTGGTGCTTGCGCCACCGATACATGCCGACTATAAAGAAAAAAAAAAAAAGAATTAACATGCAACATACAAATTCAAACGTCTGTATTTGGTTTTTCCGTGTATTTGGTTTTTCCGCACATGCAAGCACATATCGACATATGTATATATATGCATATGCATGGGGGGTCTTCCTCTTTCGATCTGGCGACAGCAGGCCCTCCTGTGTAGGCTTGCACATCTGTGGTTTCCATTCCAAAGTCTGAAGCTGCAAAGAAAGCCTCGGCAAGAATTTAACGCGAAAGTCAGACTTCACGTGCTCCTTCACCTTACAGTCGGAAGTAATTGTAACCGACCCGAGGACCATGAACCGGCACGAACTAATTGTCCGGGGCGTCCACACGAACGCTGCCCAGATCCTGATCGCAGATGTCAGTGCACCCTCAGACCTCACACGAGACAAGGACAAGAAGAGGGTGGAACGAGTCCTCAAGATGGCAGAGCAGGTCGGACTTCCTTCATGCATGCTCACCTGCATGACTGCATGATCGACTGCATGCTTGCCTCTGTGTCCCACGCACTGCATGCACGGTTGCCGACGTGAATGTTCCAGAGGCTAGTCGGACCGTAAGTCCGCGGTGTAAGTATCTGACAGCTGCAGGCTGCTTTCGCCTGCGGTAGGCAGCGTATTTCGGGCTGGCTGAGTCGCATCGCAAGTCGACCGCTGTCCGATTGACTGAATGAATGAATGACTGACTGACTGACTGACTGCTCCTTGGTTCCCTGAAGGAAGGCCTGATCAGTGCCTCACTGGCGAACCAGTCCGTTGCCTTCCTCCTGCGTCTATGGGCATGCACGCACGCTGTTCACACACACGCACACGCACACACACACACACACACATACACACACACACACATACGCACACGCACACGCACGCACACACGCACACACACACACACACGCACACGCACACGCACACGCACACGCACACGCACACGCACACGCTCACACACACACACACACACACACACACACACATGTACGTCCACACGATCGCATGCAGGCCACCCTTGAGCAGAGTGGTAGACGGCGTCGTTCCCTGGTTCCTGAGTACTCTAAGAGGCCGACAGAGGGTGAGAGAGAGACACAACAACCGACTGCAGTCAAGCCGAGGAGGCAAAGACAGCAGCACACAAACGAAGACACCAACACTCCTCCCTCCTCGGCTGCAGCACGAAACCGTGCCGAGAATAAGAACGAGCTTTCGAAGCCCTCGACCCCCGTTGCCACAATGGGACGAGCCCGAGACCTCCCAAAGACTGCCCTCATGGCAGAAAAAGAAAAACGGAAGCCTAGAGGCCGGACGAATAGAGAGGGGGGGGCAGTCACTCTCCTTCAAGGAACAGTAGGAGGAGCAAAAGAGAAAGACAGCAGCAAAAGAGCCGAACACACGAAAGGCCCAGAACGGGAAAGGGAAGCTCAGCGAAAGAATTCTCACGCTCACCATGCAAATCCCCAGCGAACACATAGAAGGTCTACTCGTCATCGCTCTCGATCGCAACACGGGAAAGCATCCTCCTCTTCCAACCTGATGAAAAAAGGCCAACAGCAGAAGAAGACGACTAATGGGGCGTCCCCGCCGACTACGGACGCAGTTGGTATCATCGCATCTGTCGACGTACAGGGATTGAAGACGACTGAGGAGACGGCAGACCCGAACATCATCAACGTATTGAACGAACACTCAGTTGACGAAGAGGATGACGAAATGCGAAGCTCCCCTTCGGACGCTTCTATTGCCGTCTCCATTTCAGTCGCGTCTTCTGCGAAGAACGAACACAGAAGTGAAAACAAACACCCAAAGACCAGCACAAATGCAAACCCCCCAAATTCAACACGAGGACAGAATCGGAGAAGACCCCAGGTCCTTCCGCCGACTTCCGCCAGAAAGGCAGCCAACCCTGGCCCATTTTCTTCAACCAATCAGCAGAAGCAGAAGGAGCTGGGTAGTACCACTGCACAACCTTCCATTCTTCGAGGCGCAAACCCCAATCCTGTCAGACCCCGGCTTTCAGACATTCGCAAGACCGTCGAGTCTTCCATGGTGAAGGATCAGCAGTTGACTAAGAAACTCAATCCCTCCTCGTCCTCTTCTTCCTCCAATGCAGCAGGGGGAGAAAGAGAGAAAGAAAGAGAGGGCGCACCTTCAAGCCTCTCGAAAAAGGGGTCCCTCACCCCCTCTTCCTCCCGTCTCTCAATAGGTTTGCAACGAAGAGCAGTAGCGACAGTTGGAACAAAAAAGCTTCCAGACAGTCAGCCATCAAGAATTCAAAACAGAGAGCCGAGTGCCCTCTTCAATCAACCTCCACATCTCCAAACATCGTCAATCAACAGCGCAACCGAATCGCCAAAAAAACCAACAAACCCCCCCTCCCCAACACACTCTTCAGGGAGAGGTGACCGACAGGCACCCAAGCAGGCCTCTCAGACGGCACGGGGAAGCACCACAAAGCCCCCTCAGCAGGGAAGTGCATCTGCCCTCAAGCAGAAGAGCAGCCCAGGTGAGGGGATGGCAGACACACCCAAGCCCTCAGGGTCCTACAATCCTCTCCGGACTGAGAGACGTCCAGGGGCATCCGCCCTCTCTGTCGCAGGAGCATCCACAATTGTTTCCCGTCTCTCTGCTCCTAACACAGTCAGAAAGCCTCCGCAGTCTCTGCAGGAGAACCAGAATGCTCCAAGGGCCCGGCCTCTGGTCGAGACTGTGCACAATCCAGCCTCTCTCTCTGCTTCTGCCCATACAGACAGAGGGATTCGGTCTAGAGACAGACAAACGCCTGGGCAAACGCCCATGCAAAAGCCTCCCTTTGCGACAGGGTTGCAACTTCGGAACTCGCAAAGGTCACCTGCAGCCTCACCGCTCGCAGTCTCCCTCGCCCTCTCCCACTCAGGCAGAAACCAACAGCAGGGAGACATCAAGAAAGCAGCACCTACGTCCTCCGCCCCTGTGCATCTCTCTGACGTCAACGCGAACGCCTCTTCCTCCGCTGCTCTTGCCGCTTCCACAACGGCCGCGGCAGACTCTCTCTTTGCCCCCGCAGCATCCGCCTCGTCTTCCTCGGCCGTCGCATCCTCGGCAGGCCACGCTGCTCCTACTCTCCCGTCTCGGGCAGGGGAGAGAGAGAACAGAATGAACGGCAGAGAAACCTCTCGGATTCACACCCCCATGGCAGCAGCTGGAGGGGCAGTGAATGTTCAGGCGAGGACCCCGACTCCTCGGGTGGTTCCAACGACAGGTGTCACGGTGGTGGAGCAGAACACGAACACGCAAGCAGGCAGGTTGTCAGTCCGGGATCGAATTCTGCACGGTAGAGAGCGAGAACGAACCACAATTTTGCTCGGCAGCAAGCCAGTCCAGCAAAAGACGACTGTGACTGTCGCCTTCGGGAGGAGCGTCGTTCCCCCTTCTTCGTTGACGCCCACCAGAGGCCCCCCTGCAGTTCAAAAGAATAGTCAGGTTGAAGGTGTGGACAAAGAAATGCTGCAGACAGACAAAAGATACTCGAGGAGAGAAACAATGGCACGGGCATCAGATCTAGGCCACCCCCCCCCCCCCTTTTCTCCTGCCAGTTCAACAGAGAGCCTCTCATCTCCAGGGGTCGAGAAGGAGAAAGAGGTGGGAGAGGACCCGGCGGTCTCCTCGAAGGACAAAGAGAAAGAGAAACAAAGCGCGGTCACCGCTGTTCTCTCACGGCCGCCCCATGTTCAGACGGTCAGAGAGACCTTCAGAAACGTTCCCTACGCCGAGACTATCAAGAGGGAGCCAGGAACGTTCACGGTCAGGAGCTTCGTGTGGAAGACATTGAATTGTGCACCCTTCTCTCTGTTTGTGCCTCTCTGTGTGTCTGTGTGAGGTTGAGTATATATGCGCTTGTGTGTGTGTGTGTGTGTGTGTGTGTGTGTGTGCGTGCGTGTGTGTGTGTGTGTGTGTGTGTGTGTGTGTGCGTTCATCTCTGTCATGAAACTCGTTTTGAGATAGAGCATCCCCTTGTGTTTGTTCTCCTGATGCAGTATCCACCAATCAATTCAAACACTTTCGTTTCAGCCGATTTACATTCAAATGCTCAGAGAGATTCAGGCATTCAGAGTGTCTCTCATCATCTCACCTCTTGCTTCCCTCCTTCACCAATAAGAGGGTGAACATAACTTCTTCTCCATGCATGCGGCCTTTTCTGAACCCATCCCCCTGCAGTGCCTGTTGGCGCCGGGCAACAACCACCATCTTGTGGCTCGAGTATTTGAGAGACGCCCCTGGTCAGTCTGAGATGGGGCCAGACAGACAGACAGACTGATAGATAATTTTACTATCAATTTGGAGTCTGAGGTTTAATAAGAGTCTTTTCCAAACACAAGACAAATCCGTCTATTTTGTCTTTTCCACCACCCTGGTGGAAAGGGATCGCGAGGCCAAAAGTATCCGGTCACTTGCCCCATCCGTAGGCGCCTCGATTTGCGCCAACAGAATGAATACTAATACCCCCTTCTGTCCCCCCCTTCCTCTTGCACGTGCGTACTCAGGTGGCGTGTGTCAAATGCTGACTGGTGCTCTCTCTTCGACATGAAATGGCAACAGTCTGGAGCCTCTGTCAAGTGAGTGAGACGAATTTATAAAACACTCCCTCAGCATTTGTATCCTGCCTTGCATCTACTGGGGGGGGGACGGAGGTCGGGGGTTTGGGTCATCAACAGGACGAAAGAGCCACACATAAGTCTCCAGCAGTGTTATGGGCTTTGTGAAGGCCTTTTTTTCGTTCTGTGTCTCTGCCTTTCTCTTCGGAACCACCTTCGCTTCTGTTTCCTGTGTGCATTCAGACAAAACCATTCCAGGAGTAAGCCACTCATCCAATCTGTCCTCGTCCCCACCACATACATAGACACACACACACACACACACACACACACACACACAGAGAGAGAGAGAGAGAGAGAGACTGAGCCGGACCAGCAGACGTGCAGCACGGAAGGGAGACAGCCTGCGCGCTCAGACAATTTTGGCCTCAAACATGTATGTGATCTCCATTCTGCCTCCCGTCTGACGCACGCAGATGGAGCCAGATTGGCCCAGAGCAGCTGGTGAACTACCACGAGTTCTCTTGGGAGCTCTGCACGAAGGCGAAGCTTGTGACGAATCTGGCGGCCTTCACAGAGGTGGGTCTCCAGGGAGGGGAGGGGGGGGGGACTTTGTCTGACTCAGTTGGGTCTCCTGTAGATTAAGCTTTGGGGCTCGCTTTCTTGCTCTCTTGCTTCGATCGTTTGCTGTCTATTTTTTTATGATTTTCTTTGCTGCTTTCATGCATTTATGCGGGTTGATTTTCTCCGTGCCTTTTCTTCGTGTTGATACTTTCTTCAGTCGAAGAATCTGGACCTGTTTGCCTTCATCCCCGTGACCTTCGTCATCTCTGGGGGTCCTGCCTCCACACTATTTGCTGACTTCATCCACTTCTATGAACAACTCACAAAGGTAAGCTCGCACACACTCTATTTCTTCTCTCCGTTCCATCTCATGTCTTCTGACGTTATAATTGTATGTTGTGTCAGTAGCTGCTGATCGTCGTCTCACTTCCCATCTCGTAAACCAAACCGATGCTTCCGGAAGATCACCTTTTGTTGTGTCAACATGAAAAGAGACGACGATGCTTTCTGTGTCTTAGAACGTCTCTTATGTATCGATAACGAACGTATTACACGAAAAGATTACGCACTTCGAGAAGAAGATGCGTGACCCTGCACGTTGCTCTCTTTCTGCCGCTTCAATTTCCTGTCTGCAGCAAAAGAGACTGACGAACGTCGTGCCACCCCTTCGGAGTTCCCTCCCGGCACGCACCTCTCTTTTCGGAAACCCCCCCAGCTTGACACAGAGAGGACAGCCGTTCCGACACGGTGGGTCTCTCGGTCAGTTGTTGCTTTCTGCTCTCTACCTTTCATTTGTTTTGCCTAAGCCGAAGTTCACCTCCATTCCGCACATGTCCCTTTTCGTCTCTAGAGATCCCCACACGCCCGTTGCTACCACAGTTTTGTGACAAGTACCCTTATAGTTTCTCAGCCTTTGAGCACTCCATCCGATAACTACAATCCGTTTTTATCGCATGGGATGCCATCTGAATGTCTCTGTACACTCCTCACGCAAAAGCTGTTGCCCTCCCTTCCCCCCACGCGTGCAGTGCCATGGTACCCCTCCTGCTTCTCCTACTCGCTCCGGCCCGGTTTCTGCGCAACCCACTCAGACACCGGGAGCGATTGCGAGTCTTCGAGATCCGAGGCTCAGTCTCGGTCTGCCTCTCCGGCTCCCTCTCGATCCCCCTCGCCCGATCTCGGCACAGGGGGGGGTCTGAGGAAGGTGAAGGGAGGGCAGCTGCAGAGGAAGTCCTCAAAGGGTGCGTGGAACCGGGTGCTCTCCAGAGAGAGGGTGGAGGCAGACAAGGGAGCAGCCTCGAAGCAGCAACCTCAGGAAGAGGATACAAAGACAAAGGAACAGAAGGACAAGATCAAAAACAAGTGCTTCTGGATACTCAAACCAACTGCACTGTCCAGAGGTCGTGGTAAGTCCTTTGTCAGATGGACTCATCCTGTCTGCAGAGACCAGAGAGAAGTCGGGCTGGGGCTGTATCGAGAGGAGGAGGAAATACTAGACTTTCTTGCAGCCGATCAGTATGAGGACTCCCTCTCGCACATTTCTGAAAAAGAGAAACAAGCGGATGCAAGCCGACAGGTTGAAATTGCTCTCTGGAAAATCCCGTGTTACTCTTTTGATCTGCGCATTGATTCCTTTGCAAAGATCATTGACAAGTCAAAATCCATTTTTTCATTTCCCATGTGTGTCTCTCTCTCTTTCCCTCCTCCACGCAGGCATCCACCTATTCTCCTCTATGGCGGAACTTCTCCAGATGATGCAAGAGAAGATTGCCATCGCAAACCCCGCGGTGTCGTCTCCTCCCAAGGGACCCGCCGCACTGGAATCTCCTCAGGAGAAGGAGCCGGGGTCTGAATCTCCAATCTCTCCGGGGGCAGAGAAGGCTGAGACCAGCAGAACACTGCGGATCCTGGCATCGGAAGCAAAAGCATCCAAGCCTCTTGCCGATGCGCTGAAGACGTGTGGGGTCTCTTTGACTGAGAGATCCCCCCCAAACGATTCAAACACTAACCAAAGAGTTGTCCTTTCACCGCCAATTCAGACAATTGGCAACAATGATGAAGAGGGGGTCACAAACGTGGAAGAAGATCTCATCCTTCCCCGAGCAAAATTTCCTCACGTCGACCTTCCAGCCCCCTCCTCTCCAAACCTTCCGGGACCCTCCAGAAGAGCTGAGCATGAAAAGGGGAGAGGCAGTCTGTTGGCCTCACCCTCCGCTTCTGTCTCTGTGCTGAATCTTCAGCTGAAAGCAAATGGACAGCAGTCATCGTCTTCTTCCTCCTCCTCCTCCTCCAAAGTAGCACCCCGGCAAGGAGAAGAAGACCTCCAACAGAACAGAAGAGGGCTCACGAAGGCTTCTTACCCCTCCCCCTCCCCTCCTGCAGGAGTCTCCATTGGAGGTTCCGCTTCCTCCAGACTGACTCAAAGAATGACAGTGCATGGGGACGGCAGGTCTCCGAGATCCCCCCTTTCTCCGTACACCCAATCGCTCTCAGAGTCCCAGGGCAAGCTGATTGGAGTCTATGCTGCAAGGCAACAAGAAAGGGAGAGGGAGACGAATTCGAAAAACAGAGGAGGATTCTGGAGTCCCAATGATGAATGCATCCTCCAGAAGTATATCGAGTCCCCCATTCTGTACAAAGGACGCAAATTTGGTCCGTTCTTTTTTTTTTCTTGATCGTCTTTTCATCCGTTTATGTCTCTTTGCTTATTATTTCTCAACAATTGCTGGCCTGGTCGGCCCTCAGTTCTTTGTTCCGTACAACGTTTTCCTTCATTGCAACAAGTCGCCCGACATTCATTGTCTTTGGCTTCGTGTGGGGAGAGACAGTATGATAGAGAGAGGGACAGAGAGAGAGAGAGAGAGAGAGAGAGAGAACTTGCCCTTTTTCGAGCTTCAACATAGAAAGAGAGACGGGCATGTACAGGGACAACGACGTGAACGCTATGTCACTTTCGCTTGCAGACATCCGACTCTGGGCAACGGTGACTCCCTCTATGCACGTGTACCTGTACGAGTCAGTCCGTCATTCGAAGAAAATGAATGTTCTTTGTTTGTGCCCTCTCGGTATTCCAAAAAGAAACTGTCTTCAATACAGTGGCCGTCTCTATGTATCCCTGTTCTACCCGTGTATTCTAGTTGTTAGTTTGCTTTCCTGTGCTCTTTCTCATTTTTCTTTCTTATTGCTTTGCGTCTCGCATCTCTGCCTACATGCAGCCCTTTCAATGTGGAAGAAAGAAAGGACAGTGTCTGCTTTCCTGCCTCCCTGCCTCTCCCCTTTGAGAAGAGAACTCCCTTTAAACTCTTGCCCGCCTTCCTTCATGCAGAGAGGGATATGTGCGCCTCGCAAGTCTTGAACACGACCTGTCGAACAGTCAGTCGATTTGATTGCAGCCTTGTACATAGGGTAGGGACAACACACACACACACACACACACACAGAGAGAGAGAGACTTCGCATACAACCCTAGAGTGGACAAGCAGAACAGACCACAATCACAGCCACCGCACAGAATCGTGCATTTCGCATTTTTTTTTCCCTCGGTTCTGTTGCACTTTGTGTAGTTCTTCTTTCTGGTATTCCTTCTCATTTGTGCCCCTCCGCTTTTGTCTTCCAGTGTTCTCCCCTTTGTCTGCTTCAAAAGCCCTAATCTGTGCAACTCTTGTGTCTCCCCCTTCTGCTCCCCCCCTCTTTCTTTATGAGCCCGAGCAGCCGACAAGTTTGCCCATCTGACAAACAACGCAGTCCAAAAGTACAGTCAGAGGTCAGTGGGAAGGTTTCGCGAACGGTTTAAGAACACAAGAGCCGCCCCCCCCCCTTCCATCTGTCTGCGCATGCAACTATCCCTCCCTGGGCTGTTCACATGATCATCCTGCGACTTGGTGACACGATTTTCCTCACCCATCTCCATCAGACACTCACGTGCCCCAACCCTGAAGGGAATCTGAAAGACGCCGGGAGAGAAAGGTGGAGAGAGACGCGAGCTTGCAAGCACATCGAGATTGGTTTGGTGCATGTTTCGCCTATGAAGATGCAGAGGCCAGGAGAGGCATACTATGATTGCACATGTATGCAATACAAGCTGAATTGTTTACACATGCATGACCAATTGATGCATGCATGCATGCCATGCATGCATTCGCATCTGCAGATACGGAGTCGAGGAGGAGGGCAACCAGATTTCGTTCGACGAACTTCAGGATCACTTGGAGCAGACTGCACCGACCCTCGCGGCCTCTCTGAACTTCCGAGTAGGAGGAGAGTTCATGAAGAGGGCAGCTGAGTCCGTGGCACTCTCTGCTCATGCAGTCAGTCAGTCAGTCAGTTATGTGAAGAATTAAGAAACATGTTTCGATCTCGCTTACATCGGATGCTTCTGTGTCGCTCTCTCTTTCTCTCTTTTTTGTTTCTGCCCTCTTCCTGCATGATTCTCTGGATGTCTCACTTTCATGTCAGAAACAATCCTGTGGCACGTTAATTGTTGAAATGAAAGGAAGATCACGAACGCAATCCTGCATGTCTGCATGTCCGTTGCAGGTCCGGGGAATTATGAACAGAAAGGGCAGAAAGTCTTCGTACCAGCTGATGGGGTTCGACTTCATGGTGGACACCAACGGAGACACTTGGCTGATTGAGGTCAACTCGAATCCGTGTCTGGAGGAGTCCTCGCCTCTGCTGAAGAAGTCAGTGAGATAGATAGATTCTTGTTCAGATTAAGTATGCAAGCGAGTCAGGTCTTTTCTCTCTCTGCTTTCGCTGTTTCTCTCTGGTGGCAGCCTGTCTGTCTCCCTCTTCTGATTTCTGTTGACCGGATCCTTTCCCTTTCCTTTTCCCCTTTTTCGCTTCGACCTGTCTCTCTTCTCTCCTACATTTTTCTTTACCCCCGAATTTTGCCGCCTCTTCCTTCCCTCTGTCTGTCTATAATTCCAAGCACCTGGACAGAGAAGTGATGCAAACCATGCGCCTGATGTCATTAACACGACACCCGGCAATGAATCTTCTGCAGGCTTCTGCCCGACATGCTCTGTGACCTGTTCCGTCTCTCTATCGACCCCTACTTCGTTCCAGGGAGGGATCACGCAGACGCGTTCAGGGAGCTCAGGGTAGGCTGCTGCGATCAGAAAATCATCGACAAGGGGATAGCGAGCCCCAAAACAGAGAGGGCTGTTGTTTTACTGACAAGCAAACGAAGAGGAATGTCGTTCTGTTCTGTTCACGATGAAGAAAGAAGAGATTGATTGTGGTAGAGGTAGAAGAAAGAAGAAGAAGAAGAAGAAGAAGAAGAAGAAGAAGAAGACGGGGTTTGTACGAACGTTGGACAAAGAATGGCTGGCTGTCACATTTGAAGAAAAAGAGAAAGAGAAAGGGCCGAGTCTCCGAATTCAGATATTCAATAGTGGGGCTTTCGAGTGAAAATGCAGTACAGGAATGCAGCAGACTGCCAAGCCTTCCTTTGTCTACTGAGGCATGCAGGCATCTATATTCCCCTCTGCGTTTTGAAAGAAAGAAAGTATGACTAAAGGATCTTGATTAGATAAGTGAGTGAGTGAGTGAGTGAGTGAATGAATGAATGAATGAATAAATGAATGAATGAATGGATGGACGGATGCAGGACTCGAGACCCCAGAAATTCAAGCTTGTGACGTGTCTGAACAACGACATTGAAGTTCTCGCACGAGGATATCCTGGCATGCATCTGCAGTCACAGGAGGCAGACGCAGAGGAGAAGGAGGGACAGGGCGGAGACGGAAATGTAAAGTTTGTTTCACAAGGAGGTGAGTGGGCCCCCAATGATACAAATCACCGCTTATCGATTTCAATTCTTATGTTCTCCATGTCTCTGTTGTCCAAAGATATGTTTCCGATAATCTAAAGCGGGGTCACGTCTTAGAGTCTGTCTCCCAACTTCTTCCGCTGGAAAACGAGAGAGAACGGACCGTGTGTTCATCTTCTTTTCAGTTTGTATGCAACGCCCGTTCATGCGAGTTGGCAGTATTTGCATCTCTCTCTCTGTTCTTCCATCAATCCATCCATCCATCCTATCGGCTTGCGTCTCGAGACCACTCTTTTGATTCCTCTCTGCCCTTCTCGTATGAGTGATTGTTTCTGCAGACAGGGAGAGAGCATTGAAGGGGAAAGGGAAGAAGACAAAGGAGGCCCTCACAGCACGCCCTGTAGGAGCCTCGCGGTCTGTCTCCAAGCTTCTTTCCAAGCCCTTCCCTTCCTCTACTTCCTCTTCATCTTTGAAATTGAACAGACCTAGCTGGAGACTCATCAAGGGCTCTCATCTGCAGGACAAGTACTGTCCCTGGTGCAGAGAGGCTTGCAATGCAAGCAACGAAGAGACCCAACAACGACACCAGAGCCTCCTCCAACTGGCCCAAAAAGAAAATAATCAGACAGCACAGACGCAGACCCAACGATCGTCTGTGGACCCAGAAATCCAGAGGGCCAGGGACGAGGCATACGCCGACGCTGGGAAGAGGGTAATGGAGGCGGTCAGGGGGTTCTTGAAAAGAGGAGCCCCCCCCGAGAAAACGCTCTCAAGTCCTCTTCAGAGAGCGCTCTATGGAGGGCGTCGTCTCTCTGTCAGGCAGTGGGCATCTCTCGACAGCCGGCCGAATTCCCCTCCTGCGCTGCCGGCAAGTGGGGGGGCAAAGGGAAAGGGGGGGAAGAAATCTTCATCTGTAACGGGAGCAGGGAAGAAGGAGAAGGAAAAGGAGGGAGAATCAAAGTCTTCTCAGGGCGACGGTCAAGAGGGAAAGGCTCAGAGTGAGAATGACAATCCTGTGGGTGAAATAGGCCAGGGCGACATTCAGAGTGCAGAGGCAGAAGGCGTTCTGTCGAACCTGGTTCCTCTCGGTTTCTCAGCACAAAACTGGAGGGAGAGGGGGAAAGAGAGGACCACCGCCACTGAGAAGTTCAAGGCAGGTGAGAAAGATCAAATGAAAGAAGAAGTGGAAGCAGGAAAAGAGATCTGTTAATATCTTAATGGAGGGCCTCTATGATTGGGGGGCAAGAGAACGTGGGGTTTATTTAATTTAGATTTGGCTTGGTCGGATTGATCGAGTACGTGGAGGAATTCAGGCCGACAATCTGGATCGGCCGTGTGGTCGGGAAAGGGTTCTGGGGGATCACAGTAAATAAGAAAGTGATCAATCAACTGAATAAAAAGGGAATGTACTGCGTTACAACTTTGGATTCGAGGTACGTTGAATTTCGTTTTTAATTAATCTGGCGGGGAAAACGAAGGGACCCGCTGTGGCGGGCACAAGACAGATCGAGGAAGGATCGACCGAATTCGAAAATGGATCAATGCAGGAAGAGGGGGAGATGGATCATCGTATCATCTCGAGAAAGCACAAAAAAGAGGGCAATGATTTAATTTCGAATTGATTTCATTTGAGGTCATGCGCTAATTTATTTGAGGGAGGGGAATCTAGCAGACCACTGGCACCATGAAGCCAGGAGGTCAAGCAACAAGGGCTTCGTTCGAAAACGCAATCGGGGATCACAAAAGAAAATTCAGAAACAATAATTCAAAAAAAGTGATACGATTTCACTCCGAGTTCATAGTTGGCCTCACCTTAATCCTAGCTGAACTTGTTGATTTCTATTAAATTGATGTCCTTAGGGCAGAACACTTGTCGCATTAGCAAAATCACACAACAATTAACCTTTGAATCACCTTTCCATTGTAATTCATCACTGCTAGTATAAAACTAGAAGCTGTTTTTTTATTATTCTTAGAATTATTCTGATGATCATCATCATAGATCATCATCATCATCAGGTGACTTAACCGGCAGCTATCCTACACCGATGACGAATGACACGTACTCCATGCATACATAGTTTGTTTACGCAAATTAGGCTTAAAAAAGCGATAAAAATGTTATTATAGTCATGCTTATAAATATATTGATAAACATTTAATTGATAAACACACATAAATTAAGAGACATTAATAAATTATTTGTTAATGATTGATATTGTTTAAGAGTAAAGTTATCGATATGATGATCAGACCTCCCTAAACCTAACTACTACTTGAAAGTTCAAGCCGCATTTTTGGATAAGCTTGAAAGTCTGTGCCGCAGACGTGGATCATTTACGGTGTCTTGAAAGCCAAAGCCGCATATCTAGACGGTGTCTTGACCGTCTACACCGCAAGCGTGGACGGTCTCTTGAAAAACAATACCACAGATAGAGATCATCTTGATTATATTTTTTTAAGTGGTACTTAGGTTCAGGAATGTTGATGATCAGTGTTTTTCAGAATTTAAAAAAAAAAAACACTTTTTTTGTATGAATCAACATAAATGTAAGGCTGATTGAAAACTCTAGAGGCTTTTAAATAAAAAACGTTTATTGTTTTGCCCCAGTTGCATTGTTTCATCTTAGTACACCCTAGTACACCCCAGAGTTAATTTTTTGAAGTGTTTTATATTGAAAGGGTTTAATTCAAACTAATTGAAACCGTGTTTTTCATTTATATAAATTGTTAGAAAAATGTTAATATGAAACTAGGATGTGATGATCTACTGCAGAGTGTCATGGTCTATATGGAATTCTATGGACCTAGAATTTGAGTAAATTTGAGTGTGTATCTAGATACACCCTAAAACACATTAACGCAAAGGTTCAACCGGTTAAAAAGCGGGGATTTACATCAGATTTTATCGGATTTTACTAAACTTTTTGTATCTACCGCCTTTGTTTGTGTATATATATACTTTTATTAAATTCGGTCGTTATGAACTAGGGGTGTAGAATGTGTGTTTCCAGAAAAAACGCTTGTATAAGTTGAAGTATAGGGTACCAGCCTGCCGCGTATCCATGCTTGCTTCTGGACCCACCGGGCCGAGCGTGCAGGCCGTGCTGCGTGGTGCCGAAGCGCTGTGCTGGCCGGGATAGGATTGCCACGCACGCATTCGATTTTATACGATTTGTGCCGCACGCATTCAACACCAGCCAGTTCAGATCGATCCACTTCGTGCAGCATTAGCTGATCGAATGCCTTTTGGCTGTTCGTTTTACTCTGCCTTGACGGACAGACTATTTCATGAAGTAGTTCTACCATCATGGAGATCTAGCTCTGCATTCCGTTTAACCATCATTTAGTCATTCTCTTTTACAGTTGACAGTGCTCTGTTATATCCCGTTTCGGTCAGTCAACGACCGTAAAATTTTCCGTCTCCTCGTCTCTCCAGCTATCTTTTGCTCCACTCTTTCTCTGCTTGCAATGATTCTAGTTAGAATCTCCCCGTTCCGGTCAGATCGGAATGGTAGAAAGCTTACAAAAGGCTTCCCCCTTCCAATCTGGAAGCTGTGAAAGAAGGATAAACCTGCAGCCATTGCTACGCCAGTATAGGTTTTTGCTGGGAAACGTCATGGTGCACTGAGATGTTCGTTTGTAGAAGATCCCGACGTGGACGCCAGAAGAGAACCGAGTCTCCATTCTTCCCTCAAGCTCTTCCGATCCCTATCTTCAACCACTTCACCCAGATCGAGCAAGTGGACAAGGACTGCCAGTAGCATCATTGCCGCCATTTTTGTCGAGAGCCGCCTTCCCTCAACTGCCATGATGCAGTTACTGCCTAGACTGTACTAAGCCGTTAGTGTATCAACTGCTCGCAGCTGCTTTCCAGGCCGCCACGAGCTGAGAGTGCCACAACTTTTCTACTGCGACGTCCCCTGTCTGCTCGCCAAGGATCACTGAGGAAGGCAAGGTTTCGGAAGTGCCTCTTTGGGGGAAGGGGATTCTTCACTAGATTCTTCATGACTCTTACATCTGTGTTTGGCCATCTCCGTTTCTTCTGCCGGCCAACGTCCATCCGTGTATACACCAGAGTGGGGGGGGGATGCAAGGATGCTCCGCTGAATTATGAATGCAAGGTTTGCAGTGTTTGTTTTTTCTTGTTAAGCAATGAGTGCAAACTGTGTAGATGATCGAACTCTTTGATGGAGAAGCATATAAGGCACAATTTGTTCTGTCTTTCTGCACAGCCACTGCATAGATTCTTTCTTTCTCTGCTGCTTTTCCAGTGTTGTGAAGCATTCATCTTTTGAAAGGCAACAGACAGCCAGACCTAAGAGGCAGGCCGAAGAAAGGCAGACTTAAGAGGCAGGCTGGAGACAGACAGTCTTATGATGCGTAGCCCTCTGACCTTATTCTTATGATGCTTAGCCCTCTGTCTCTCTGCTATCCCTTCATGTGTGCTCTTCAATCTTCAACACTGGCAGGCAAGTGAAAGCAAGAAAAGATTTCATTGGCTTTTAAGCAGTTAAACCAAAAGGCTGTTTCATTCCCTTTATCTTTATCTTTCCCTGGTATTTTGCTTCCGTTTCTTTCTTTTTGCAAAGCTTACATAGAAACGTAATCGAGGGGGGGAGTTGAAGTATAGGGTACCAGCCTGCCGCGTATCCATGGTTGCTTCTGGACCCACCAGGCCGAGCATACAGGCCGTGCCGTGCAGTGCTGAAGCGCCGTGCTGGCCGGGATAGGAGGGCCGCATGTGCATTCGATTTTGTACGATTTGTGCCGCGCGCATTCAGCATCAGCCAGTTCAGATCGATCCACTTCGTGCAGCACTAGCTAATCGAACGCCTTTCGGCTGTTCGTTCTACTCTGCCTTGATGGACAGACTATTTTATAAAGTAGTTCCACCATCATAGAGATCTAGCTCTGTATTCCATTTAACCATCATTTGGTCATTCTCTTTTATATATAAGCGGTAGGCCTGTCTATATATAGGTGCCGGCCGGCCGGCGATTGGCCTCGGTTATGCACGCGCCGCGTGCAGTGTGCAGGCGCGGCGCCCTGACGGTCCAGATTGATTATGCATACACTGCATGCATGCTTGCATGATCGAATATATGATTTGACACTCACAGTTTGATGTTGGTATATAGTTCCGGGAAGGAATCTCTGACAAATCCACATCTACTCTTCACAATTCTGCACCTGCATGGGCACTTGAACATGAAGTTTTTCGGTCGATTGAAAGAATGAATTTAAGCGACTTTCGCTGCTGGTGGAATTCCTGATACACGATTAATTAACAAAGGCATGATATTTCAATCCAACATCTTCTCACCACTTGAATCTTGCTCATGGGTACAGCAGTCCAATCCGTGCACCCTTCCTGGATTGCAGCATTAGATCAAGGGACTTTCCCTTCTCTTTTTTTTCTGTCTTCTCCTTGATAAACCGGTTCACTGCTGAGAAACGGTACGGATATCGGGTTTCAGAAAGGCCGAAATACGTGAGTCGCCTTTTTGATATCTACAATCTGAGTACATGTATTCTTCTAGCCGCAACTAAACTCTGCAGTGTTGGTAGATGCATTGACATATTGTAATGAGGTGTGTTTTTGTACGTGGCACTGCGTATCTCCGTAAACGGGTCTCTGCAGGTTGTGCGACTGTGCACCTGTTGATATCAAGTTACAAGGAGAATGTACGCACTCTGGAGAAGATTCACGTATTCCAATGGATCCGTCTATGAGGGGGGGTGGTAAAATTGCAAGCCCAGCGGCGAAAGGAAACGTACTAACACAGATGGGAGCTTGTATGAAGGGTGTTAGAACAATGGCAAGCCGAACGGCGAAGGAAAACGAACACACACAGATGGAAGCGTATACGAGGGGACGTGGAAGGATGGGAAGAAGCATAGGAGGGGAAAGCAGACGGATGTAAACGGCAATATGTATGAGAGCCCATGGGAGAATGGGGAAATGCACGGGAAAGGGAAATGCACGAAGGCGAACGGTGATCAGTACTTAGGCATATGGAAGGAGAGCTCTCCCAGCGGGGAGGGGAGGTACACTTCTGCCGATGGAAACGTCTACGAAGGGATGTGGAAGGACGGTAAGCTTCATGGGGAGGGGAAGC
Organism: Chromera velia; assembly: GCA_018398765.1. Lineage (NCBI taxonomy): Eukaryota > Chromeraceae > Chromera > Chromera velia. The sequence continues at coordinate 94,181 of JAHBMJ010000885.1, read as the reverse complement.
ACACGCGTCCAAATGAAAACGTATACGTGGGCAGGTGGGAGGATGGCCAGAAAAACGGTTTTGGACAGATCACATGGTCCAACAGGAGAGAGTACGTTGGGTCATGGAAGGATGACAAGGAGCACAGGGAGGGATTGTTCAGGTATATGAGTGGGAATGTGAAAGTATACAGGGGAGCGTGCCAGGATGGCAAGAGGCACGGGCAGGGAAGGTGTGCGTATGTGAATGGGGCCGTGTATGAGGGTGGCTGGAAGGATGACAAGGAGCATGGGAGGGGGAAGTGCACGTATGCCAACGGAAGCGTGTACGAGGGAGTGTGGCAGGATAGGAAAGAACACGGGGAGGGAAAGTTGACGTACACGAATGGGAACGTGTATGAGGGAGCGTAGAAAGATGACAAATTTGAGAGAGAGTTCAGGCACTTGGACGGGCTCCTGTATGAGGGGGCGTGGAAGAATAGGAACAAACATGGCCTCAGAAAGTTAACGTACGCAAAAAGGGAAGTGGATCAGGGGAAGTGGAAGGACAACAAAAGGCATAGGAGGGGCAAATTGATCTGTCGAAGTGGAAGCGTGTACGAAGGAGGGTGGAAAGATGACAAGAAAGCTAGAGAGGGAAAGTACATGGATGGAAACGGAAGCGTGTATGAAGGAGGGTGGAAAGATGACAAGAAAGATGGAGAGAGGAAGTACACATATAGAGATGGAAGCATGTACGAAGGAGGGTGCAAAGATGACAACAGGCATGGAGAAGGGAAATACGTGACCGTCAGCGGCGCATCGTACAAAGGTGGGTGGAAGGACGACAAGATGTTCGAGAGAGGCAAGTACATGTATATGGATGGGACAGTCTACGAGGGTGCATGGAGTGAAGGCCGGATGCATGGAGACAGCAAGATCACAGACGCGAGCGGAAACGTTTACTCGGGGATGTGGAAGCCTTAGGATGATCGGTGCCATGGGCCCGGCATGTACACCTTCCTTGATAGGGAGGTCTTTGAGTGCAGAGCCGAGAATGACAACATCACGCCTGACAGTGTCAGAGTTGTTGAAGATGAGGTTGATAGGGGTATGCTGGAAGGGGGTACGAATTAAGACGTCGGCACACTGGGAATCCGAATCGGATCTCCTCAGTGTCCCTGCAGATGCATGGAGGGACTTGGTGGGCGTGCTCCAAACTCTTTCTCTCCCTGCCTTACAGATAACCCAGGCTCCACTATCCCTCCTGCAGACCTATGACAAAGCCAAATCCGCAGTTGTCATCCTCCGTGTAGCACAGCAACATGCAAGAGCTTTCCGGGCTCGCCAGAGAGCTCTGCAAGAGAAGGTGACATTTGCGAATGGTTTGTCAATACAAGCGAAGAGGCAGCCTGAACCTCCCGTGTCTCAGACGGAAATTGATCAGAGAGACAGAGAAAGAGAGGAGGCAGTACAGTCTCTAGAGAACGCCCTGAGGCAGGGTATCAACACGATGGGGACATTTCTTAAGGGAATGGGAGAACAGAAACATGGCCAGACTGTCCGTTCTTTACAGACGCTTGCAGACTGTCTGCTAGCCTTTCTCCAGTCTGTGTACCAAGGGGTAGATGAGCTTTTTGAAAGAGATGCAATGAATTTAGGAATGGGTGCAAATGAGGGAGAGAGTGCAGCGGGTGGTTTGCTCCTTTCCTATCTCTCGAGATCAGAGATTGCCGAGCGTTCGCACAGAATTTGTTCTCTTGCTAACGCCTGGCAGACGCAGCGTAGAGAGTAGATAAGGGCTGCAGAGAGGGCGTCTAAGCAGGCAAGAGCATGCTTGCGGCAGCTGTGTAGTGCCACTAGCAACAGTCCAACTGAAACCCTCATCCGGCCAGCGTTCATGAAAGCTTGTATGACGGCAACAAATGAGGCCCAGCTGCAACGGCAGCGTCAAGAGAGACTTGAAGACCTGTTTTCCTTACAGGAAGAGGGTTGGGTGAACAGAAGGGGTTTGGGAAGGGACGTTGTGACAGAGGTGGTTACTGTTGTGAGAAAGGTGCTGGAGTGGCTTCGGAGGTTGTCGGATACTCTGGGAGAGGCAGAGTTCATCGTTGCAGTTTAAGAGGCCGAGTTGGCGGCTGTAGAGCTTCGCAGGGGGGTCAGCCTGTCGCGCTCTTAGCCGTTCCATGCAAGGGGAATTGGAGAGGTTTGAGGAGAAAGTGAGATTGCAAGAGATCGAACAGAAGGAAATCGGAATATTAAAAGAAGCCGAAGTAAACCTAGAAAAGCTGCATGCAGGCAGGTCCTTGGGAGGGCAGGGAGGGCAGTCTGCAAGAGTTTAGGAGCTTTTGGCAGAGCTTCGTCAATTGAAAGAGACGGCATGTGCCACTAACTTTCCTCAACAGATCGCACGGGAGCGTGCTTAGCTGCTTAGGCTTGCTTCTCTGCACTTTCCTGAACTTTTGTAGAAGGGCAGTGAGTTCATTCACCGGGTGCGTCTTGACATTCAGGAGGTTGCCCAGAAGGGACCGCTGCTGTCTGCAGGGGTTCTTTTGCAGGTCAGGTCCTCACGCAGAGATTTCTGCAGCCACTGCATCATATCAGAGCCCTCACCCCAAACGGGAAGCTTTGCAGAGGTCAATGCTGTCTAAGACCCAGAGGGCAAGTCGTGGGTGCTGAAAAGGTATAGTCTGGGTGCCAGCAGTGATATGGGTGGTAGCAATGCTGCGGTTCGTTACTTCTATAGGCAGGTAGCAATGTTACATGAATTGCAGCATCCTCATTTGGTCCACATCGTTGCGGTGTGGCAAGAGAGGGCGTCTGGGATTGTGCAGATGCCTTTGTATCCAGGTGCTACACTGGCAATCTTGCAGAGTGGATGGCTGAGCGGCCAGCAGAGGGGGGAAGAGATGCAGCTGTAAGTCTGAGGCTGGGGGAAGATCTTTTCTCTGCCCTCGTGTATCTCCACAGCCGGGGAAAGGTTCACTGTGATATGAAACCACAAAATGTGTTCTTGACCGGAAAAGGGAGACTGAGCAGTCCTTGGGGACTTCGACGGTGTTAAGGATATCAACGAAGGAGATCAGACGAGAGTAACAACACTCCTTCATGCATCCATACACTACCTCGCTCGGGAGGTGCGTGAGGGTCACGCGGCAAGCCTAGCAAGTGATGTGTATGCCGTAGGGGTCACTCTAGCTGAGCTGTTGGATGGGGGAGTGTTGATAGGTGACCCGAATCGGCAGGCAGCGCTGGGCGAACTTCTCGGTCGTATGAGGTCAGAGTTTCCAGATCAGCGCCCCACTGCCGCGGAAGCCCTTCACCACCCTCTGTTCTCACAAGAAGCGGTCGAGACGGTGCAGTGCGTTGCCTGTTTTGATTTGCTCTTGCGCGACAGGAGCGTTTTTTATGTCTCCACAGACGCCACCCAGTGGCACTTTCTCTACACGAATTGTCTGAATGCTCACGTGACGGCACAGAGTAGAATCGATCCTGAGCACTTGGACGTGCGTACACAATTCAAGGCCAACGATTGCAGAGTCTCGTGCCCTGCTGTAAGTTGTCCATCAGATCCTTTCCCGCACGCAGAGTTGGTTCGTCACCTGACTCCGGAAACTTTCCGGCAATGGGAATGTGCATGGTTAAAGATGACACAAGACAGGGTTCGCACTCAGTTGGAGGCAGAGTATGAACAACGACTGCGACTTGCTCTGAGAGAAGATGGGGCAAAGCGGAAAGTTTGTGAGATTCTGGAAGAAATCCTCACACTCAAATGCCCCCGATACCGTACAGCGTTTGTTGACTTCAGGAATTGTGCAGCGCTGACATGTGCAAGGTGTTGTTGCGGGTTTTGTGGATACTGTCTGCAAGATTGCGGAGATGATGCCTACCGGCATGTGTTTTGTTGTCCCTGGACGATTGGTCTGTTCTCTGAGACCCATCAATGGGAACAGAAGCAGCGGGAACGGCAGGGGGTTTTGGTGAGAGCGGCCCTTCACAAATTGAATGTCGATGACCTGGCAGAAGTCACTCGACTCTTGAGGCCGCTCCTCCGAGAGAGGCATATCCAAATTTGAAGTTGCATTAAAATTGAACTTTGAAAACCCTAAGAAGCAATCGGTATTGAATGTTTGCTCATTTGTTTCTCGTTATTTCTCGTCTCTGATGAACTTTTTACTAAACAGTTAGTATGCCACAGCTAGTTAGTAGCACTGCGTTCGGCCTAGCGTTTGGCTTAATTTCATATTATTTTATATAAATTAACATTAATTAGTCTGGTAATTAGTGAATGCAAGCATTAATTTGATTTTTAAAAAAATGGATTCTGTGTTTCTTGATCGAACTTATCGAACTACAAAATTTTTGTGTCATATTCCACATTGTATCACCACCCTAAAAATTTGTATGCATATTACGTCATACCATACCAATTTCATTAAGGAAAAAAGAATAAATCACGAACATTCGTTTTATTTTAGGCAAGCTCTGACTGACTAACTTTAATCAATCTAGTGTATATGCAGAGGGGACGGTAGGGAACGGCAACTTTGCAGACGGACACTATCACAGGAAGACTATTTCGGGTTAGCAGGAATGCAGAATCTACTACTACGATCTAGCATAATTGATTACTATACTTAGAATTTTGATCAGTAGACGATTAGAGCAATACCGAGTAATACCGCTTTTAGTAGCTAGCCAGCATAGTAGCTGTTAGAAATAATGAAAACCAGATAAAACCAGATTTAGGCCCTTAGATAGACCTAGCATTTGCATTTGAGAAAAATGACCATAAAACAAAAGATTTTTTGTGTGATAATATTTTTTTAAAGAATGTGTTGTTGTATCGAAGCTTGCTGAATTCAGGCTGCAGTTCAGGCTTCAGCGAGTTGTAGAATTTAACGGGCCCCCGGCCCGCCGGCCGGCCAAAGTTCCGGCCGGCGCTTGCGCCATCCTGCGCCGCGCATTCACTCAAATTCTGCCTGTGTTCTTTGATGTTCTTTGCATGAGCATCTTCGAACCGTCTATGCATGCATGGGCCGTACGTCAGACTCCATGCCGTCTCCATGCATGGACTTGCCATGGCTTGCCGTCTCGAAGAGCTCCAAATGCAGTGTGTGTGACGCATTTCAAAGGACTTCAGAGATGCTTCAAACAGACACGCCATCGACATGCCAACAGGTTTGTCATGCATCCTGCGCATGTCAGCCCTGCTAATTTCTGTGACAACCATTTTCAGTTCATTCTCTTCCATACGGAAGTAGATCGGGAAAAGTCTGTAAGTGCCTTTTGCGGACTAGTGACGCAAATTGTCTGCATGAAAGCAGACATCCGGTCTAGTCATCCAACATCTCCCTAAATCCAAAGCACATCCTTGAGTTACAAACACAGCGAGGACACCGAGGTTTGTGTAGGATTTCGCCCATGCCAACGGCTGACAGTTTGTGACACCGAGCTTTTGAGAAATTCTACAGTTGATCGTGGTGGCGAGTGAACTTTCATTCAAAAGAGAAAAGGCCGCAGTTTTTTAAAGGAGAAGACAGGAATGGTCAGTTGAATACGAAACTTCTGTATGCCTGTCTGTTCTCCACATGTTCCGGACACTCGAAGGAGTTTCCCCCGTCTATGTAGTCTCCACATGCATGAGGTGCAGGGAAACAAAAAAGTGTCGCTGGGAACGTCTGTGCCCGACATTCCATGTCTTGCCTTGCCCTGCATGCCTGATAGTCTCTCAAGATGTGTCTGACTTCCATCTCAGCTGAGCGGTCTTTCTGTGTGTGTTTTAGTCAATTGAGTCCTGCAGACGCACGTATGTGTACTCGGACTTGTTGTATCCGTTGAATCCCCAAGGTCCTTTCACACTCTGTCCATAAGCGAGTCCCATAGTCCTTCACCCTGTCACGTTCTTGAGCTTTAGTCTTGTTTTCTGCAATTTGATGCAGCTTCCCATCCCGGGAAGTGTTCAAGAACGCTTTTTTCAAGCGCTTTCGGGTGAGGATCTCAACCGGATTTATGCACTCATACGACAGGGGGCAAATGTCAACGGGTTCCACACACAAGTGGGTGTCGGTGTGAACCGATCTATCTTGCTTCTCCCTTTCCTTCGGACTCCTGCTTTTGATTTTGCAGCCATGCGCGGTGGCCGGTGGAGTATCGGGGTTTTCTTTCATTCGACTTTTATTCAAATTTGCCTTGTGGTAGACGATATTGTGCCGCATACCTTTCTAGATGTCTTTGGTCTTTGTAGCTCAGAGTCTGGAGCTTCACTGCCATCGTTCTATTTTTGAGATGATTGTCGAGAGCTGCGCAGCACACTGAGAAATCGACTGACAGTTCCCTCCCTCCCTTTATGTATGTGTGCTGGTGATTTGATGCAGGCCGGTTTTTCCGTTGTCAGTGCTCTCCATCATGCAGTTGAAAAGAGCTCGCGAGCGGTCGTGGAACTGCTTTTGCGAGAAGGAGCTAACGTGCATACAAGAGACGCGGTGGGTTTTTCTCTCTCACTGGAATCTTGCTCGCTGCTTTATTCTTGCCTTCCTGGCCACACATGAGTGCTGTGTTCTCAGCTCTTGGTGTCTTCCTGAAAGATTTTCAGGGTCTGGTTCCTTCTGAGTTATGGAATCTTACGACGTGTATGCTCCTTTGTTCCTCACTGTCCGGCAGTCGATTTTTGTTCTCATGCAGCGTTTTTCTTCTTGAGGTGATCCGCTTTCTGAGCTGAAGAGGATCATCAGACAGAATTCAATTGACTGACTCCTTGCAGATAGGATACTCGGCCCTTCATATCGCGGTGGGCCACAAACACGGAAGCCGCACTGAGGGTATTGTGAGAGCGCTGTTGGGAGGAGGGGCGGATGTGAATGCAAAGGCACGATTTGGTGGACGGACGCCCCTTCATATGGCTGCATGCGCCGGGTGCTCTCGAAAAGTGCTAGAGATCCTTCTGGCGGCGGGTGCAGACGTGCGAGCTGTTGATGATGTCAGTCAGTCGCCGCTCATCACCACAAAAAACAGCCGTTACTTTCTTCCTGCATTCCACTTTTCCTTCGTTCGCTCCTTCATTCCTCCCTAGCTCGCTAGTTTTGCTCCATGCAGTGGGAGAGGATCGGTGCCATACCTGATTCTGTGACTGGGCAGAAACCCGGTCTCATTAGTTGAACATGACTTGGCTGGTTTAGGTATTAATACAACACTGAATGGATCGCTTTGGTTCTGCAGGCAGGTGCGTCAGCACTCGACCTGGCGTTTCGTCTTCCAACCCTCTCAGAGGAAGTCGTCGGTGCGCTCGTCCTGGGAGGGTCGAATTTGAACACCAAAAACAAAGTCAGTCCTAGAATTTGAACACCAAAAACAAAGTCAGTCCTAGAATTTGAACACCAAAAACAAAGTCAGTCCTCGAATTTGAACACCAAAAACAAAGTCAGTCAGTCAGTCAGTCAGTCAGTCACTCAGTCTTGCTTGTCATGTAACGACGCCTCACTAGCTGCCTCCCCGGTAGAGTTCCCCTTTGCTGCCGCTCCGATTTTTGAGTGCCTTAGATTTACTTTGAAATTTCAGGTTTTGTGTGTGTTGCGATACCATACAGGGCGGGGTTGATGAAGTGCTGTGTAACTCAGAAGAAAGCTCTGGCTCATCAAAAGGCTCTCAAACTCCATTTCCATGTACATACAATTGAAGGTTTGCTCCGTTTTTCTCGCAGGATTGTTTTGGATTTGTATTTTTGCATGGGTCTCCTGTGGGTGGTGTTTGTGTCTTTTGCAGAGTGGGGAGAGTCTGGTTCACATAGCTGTGAGTCATTCCGCTCTGGGCGTGCTGGCTACCCTTGTTCATGCTGGTGCAAACGTGAAGGCTGTCGACAATGTGAGTGAGGTCTCCTTTTGCTTTGACTGGATTCAGCGGTATCTGGTGACGTGCCGTTCGTCTGTGGACTCTTCTTTCCGCTTCTGTTTTGATTGTTATGCATTCATTCAGTCTGCCTGGTTTTTTGTGACGGGACGGGAGGATCTCTCTCTCTGATGTTCATTCAAACTACTCAGCATGCAAGCAGGAATAATTATTTTTGTGTGTAGAGAGAGAAGGCCCGCCTCTGTTTTCTCTCGATCTGTCTGTGCCTGTCTGTTTCATGGTTGAGTACCTTCTCAGGACGGCCCGACTGGTTCCCCTGCTTGCAGCAAGGATGCGCACCCCTTCACATCGCAATCAATTCACAATCGGGGGTGATGGAGACCCTCATCAACGCAGGAGCCGACGTGGATGTCAGAAACAAGGTCAGTCAAACAGTCTTCCGACCCTCATTCTGCTCTTACCGCCTCAATTCCATTCTGTTCTTACCGCCTCAATTCTGTGTACACACCTTGTAGAGCTCTCCTTCTGATCTGTCAACTTTCTGTCGACGAGTGCGCGTTGTCACTATTCATTCAAATTGTCTGCAGGATGGGCGGAGTCCGCTTCATGCCGCAGCATCGCGTTGCTCTAGAAGAAAGGTCGAGATCCTGGTGGCGGCAGGGGCACACGTCAACGCTGTCGACAAGGTCGGGCCGCCTTTGCATTTCCAATCTTCTCCCGTCTGACCGAATTTTTGCTCACCCCTTGTCAATGAGAACTGCAATGATCCACCTGATGGATCACTCTTTATAGTGGCCGCAATTTTTCAAAATGATCGATGAATGGCACTGCCAGGGCCAAGAAAGGTGCGCCATGTCGATGAGTGACTCCTGTACGTTGCCTGCAGGACGGAAATTCTCCACTTCACTGCGTTGCTGCTTTCAAGTCAGCAGTGCCAGGAGACTGCGAAGACCTCGTGGACGCTGTCGCCAAGGTTTTGGTGAAGAAGGGCGCGAGCGCTCACGCCAAAAATAAAGTGGGTCTGTCTGTCTGTCGTCCTTTTTGGTTATTCTTGTCAATCTGAAGACTCAGTCTGCTGATCTTTCACGTGTTGTCTCTCACTTTTGCCATATTGGTCAATGAATGGCCTTCTCTTCTTCCTTGCAGAAAGGAGATACTCCCGCCGATGTTGCAGAACGGAACGGCAACCCTCAGCTGGCTTCAAAACTGCGCGATCCCGAGCGCTGTCTGAGAGCTCGTGGGTATGTGGGGGCACAGGTACAGACAGAGAGAGAAGAGACCGTCTGGAGTTTGGAGGAGATTGCCGCTCTCATGCAGGCCCGCTTGCTCCATATCCGAGGAGGGGGGGGGGGCGAAGGCGGGAAGGGTGGTGAGGGTTTTGACGGTGAGGGAACCTGGGGTCTTCCCAGGTCTCAGTGGGACCATTTGTTGGCCGTTCTGCATGACCTCTCGTCACCCAAATCTTCTCTCTCCCCTCTGCTTGAAGACGCAAAGTCCGCACTCACAGCCCTCCGAGAGGGGCAAGCGCGTGCAAAGGTCTTCAGAGAACACCAGAAAAGTTTGACAAAGAAGGTGATGAGTGCAAACAGAGAGTGGGCAGCGGAGGAGCGTGCACTGCCGTTTTCAGAGGAAGAGGTGCGTGAGAGAGATAAACAGAGAGAGGAGTGTGTGAGATCCCTGGCTGGTGTGCTCGAGAAACCTGTTGAAGTGGTTGAGTCCCTCAAAAAACTCCTCGAAGTGGGGTTGGGGGAAGGGAAAGAACAACACTCCCAGGGTCTAGAGGTGGTAGAGCCTTCAGACAGTCTGCTCGACTTGTCGTCTGAGCCTGACTCAGACGGAGGGGGTGTACGCAGCTTGCTCGGCTTCCGTTTGTTTTTTTTTGTCCACGATCTTGAGGGGTGTCTAGAGGGTTTGAGGACATTCGCCCTAGACCAGAATCCACGATCTCTTTGCTTGTCTGCTGAGCCTCTTTCGTTGGCAGAGCTAGCACAACGTGCAGCAAGCCTCGCTGACGACTGGAAAGAGCACAGGGCAGAACAGCTGCGTGCCGCGCAAGCAGCAGCGGAAGAGGCCATGCGTCGTGTGCAAGCGACATACGTAGCGGATTTAGAAGGGTTCTCGCGGGCGTGCGGGGAGTTGGAGGGGGTTGAAATGGAAAGAACAGCTCTGAAGCGTCAAATGAAAGAACTCGAAGATTCGTTCCCGCTTGGAGAAAAGAGGGGAGGGGGGGTTTGGGAAGGAAAAGAGGTAGTGACGGAAATTGTTGCTGTAGGGCGGGAGGTTCTCAAGCGGTTGCGATCGATCAGTGAAGTGAAGCAGGAGTTGGAGTGTGGGTTAAGGGAAGTGACTGCGGCACTGGCAGAGTTTCGTGGGGGAGTGAGTTTGGCAGTCAGCAGCAGCAACGCCTTGAGTGAGGCACTTACAGAGACTCTGACAAGGCTTCTTCAGGAGCATGGAGAGGAGCAGGAGAAGGAGGAATTGATGGAGTTGGAGTTGAAGGTAGCACAAAAGCGGAAAAGGGAGGGAGAGGTGGTCAGGCTGCAAACAGAACTGCAGGCGCTGAGACAGACGGCAAGATCGAATGACTTTCCCTTGGCAATTGCGCGTGAGCGCGCGCGTCTGCTTTCTGTCGCGTCTCTGCATTTCCCCGAACTGTTGTGGGAGGGGGGGGAATTTCTCCGCCTCGTGCGTGTGGACGTGCAGGAGGTTGCACAGAGGGGTTCGCTCCTGCATGCGGGTGTCCTTGTGCAGGGGCGCTCTGTCCTCCGTGACTTCTCTCACGAGACGGTGATTTCTGAACCGTCTCCGCAGACGGGCAGCCATGCGAGGGTCTCTGAGGGCACAGACAGACAGGGCACTTGTTGGATCCTGAAACGGTATGAAGTCGGGGGAGGGGGGGCGTCGGGGGGGGGAGGGACAGCAGCAGCACGACACTTCTACCGGCAGGTGTCGATGCTGCATGAACTGCAGCACCCCCACTTAGTGCCCGTCACAGCCGTGTGGCAAGAGGGGGTGTATGGGTATGTGCAGATGCCTAGGTATCCGGGGGGTGACCTTGCAAAGTGGATGGCTGAGCGGCCGGCAGGGGGTGGGAGGGACTCTCGTGAGAGTCTTCGTTTGGCAGAGGACATTCTACGTGCTCTCGCCTTTCTCCACAAGAGGGGGAAGGTGCATTGTGACGTCAAACCGCAGAATGTTTTCCTCACAGAGGGGGGGCACGGGGTGTTGGGTGATTTTGATGGTGTGAAAGAGGCAGATCCCGAGCCTGTGGGTGAACAGCCCCCCAGGCAACGGCACCGAGTCACCACGGTGGTTCACGTCACTGCCCACTACCTCGCACCTGAGGTTTTGGGGGGAGGTCGATTGACTGCAGCCTGCGACATCTTCTCTGCAGGTGTGCTCCTGTCAGAATTGTTGGGAGAGGGTGTCCTTGCAGAGGAGGCCGACAAGTCTGCCATGTTTGAAAAGCTCGTCCGCCGCATGCGGTCCCCCTCTCCGCTTGACCGTCCGACGGCCGCAGAGGCCCTCCAAGACCCCCTCTTTTCCCGTGAGAGTGCCGAGACAGCGCAGTGCGTCGCGTGCTTCGAGATTCTCCTGCGTGACCGTGGAGTCTCCTGTACAGACCGCGCCCGTCATTTCCTCTGTGCTGAGTGTCTGAACAGACAGATGGATGCACACACCCGCATCGATGCTGAATACAGCGACGTCCGCGCGCGTTTCAAAGCCGCAGGTTCCAAAGTCTCTTGCTGCGCCTCTGGGTGTCCCTCAGACGCCTACCCTCACACAGAGCTCTCCCGGCACCTCCAGCCCGATATCCACTCCCAGTGGGAGGCGGCGCGGCAGGAGGCTGCTGAGGAGCGGCTCCGTGCAGAGATGGAGACGGAGTACGAGCAGCGGCTGCAGAGGGCACTGATGGAAGACGGGGCGCAGAGAAGAGTGAGGGAAATTGTGGAGGAGGTCCTAACGCTGAAGTGCCCTCGCTGCCGTTCCGCCTTCCTCGACTTTAGAGGCTGTGTTGCTCTCACGTGTGCGCGTTGCAGCTGCGGTTTTTGTGGGTATTGCCTGCAGGACTGCGGTGCAGATGCGCACGCGCACGTCCCCCAATGTCCACTCGGAGAGGGCATGTTTGTATGTGTGAGACGATGGAAAGAGTTGCAGAGACAGAGACAGAGGGCAAAATTGGAGGAGGTGGTAGGAAGATTAGGCACAGAGGAGCGTGCAGAGGTCCTCCGTTTACTGCGTCCGTTGCTGGACGAGAGAGGATTTCAGATGGAAGGGCAGTGAGGGGGCTGGTCGAGTCGCCAAGAGGGCTTGAATGATATTTCCAGAGTCGTTGCTTTGATGAAGTCCGATCTCGAGTTCCGGCTTAGCAGAACACGTAAATTTGTTTAGATTTTGTTTACTATATATATTTCTTCAATGTCTTTGTTTCTTACATTCAATTGATTCATTAATTTTTGAATTCTTCAATCAACTGGTTACTGTTGATTCAATGTTTTGCTAGATGTTTTGCCTAATGTTTTGCTCAATCTGCAGTGACTGGTTTTATGCTTTATAACCGCCGCGTACGTAATGACCGGCCCGCAGTGATCGACTGGCTCTTCTTACAAAGTTTGAACTATAATATAAAAATTCTATGTATACGATAGGAAAATATGTAACTTTCGGGAATCCTCGCAGTCCACTGCCAGATATCAGCTTACGCTAGCAGCGCTACTAACTCGATATAGCTAGCGATATAGTTATAGTGTATTATTCAAAAAAAATTTTTTTGCATTGAATTGAGTTCAATAATTTAGGTTATAGCTAGTGACTAGATTTGATTTGATTTGATTTGAAGTAGGGCTTACCCTCAAATCAAATCTTAGGCCTGAGAAACTTTAGTATGATAGGGTCTATCAAATCCTATCAAATCTACTTCAAATCTAACCCTTTAACCTCACATCTTCGAGGTCAATCCATCATCCAGTCGCTCAAATGAGTCTTCATACTTTTTTGTACAAAAAAAAAAAAATGATCACAAAAAGATTTTTTTATCGGTTTCACATGAATATGAACGCCTAAAAGCTTTTAATTCCAAAGGTCTGTTCAGTGAAAAAGAGGTTATTCAGTCTATTTTCCAGACATTCAAGTTTTGATTGAGGGTTTGAAGTGGTTTTTTGTTGTGCTGTGGTAGTTTTTACGTTTTTTTCTTAAATTGCCTTAGGCCGTTCTTAGGCCCCCCCCTATATCAAACCGATCAACGATGTTAAACAATCCCATAGGTCATGCATAATAACAAGAAAATTCTAGTCTTAAATTAAGATGACTCTCTAGCATAACTCTAAGATACTAGCTAAGATAAAAACTTATGTAAACTCTTAGCTTTGACAATAGTTTTTTATAATTTTAAGAGTCTTAATTTAGCTTTTAGTCTAGTTTTTAGTGATTTTCTTATCTTTAAGGCTTTCTAGAATTTGCTAGTGGTGTCAACTGTGTCATGTCGTCTTCAGTGCTGTCGAGAGTGACCTCTAGACTTCAACCTCAAATCTGCAACCTCAAATCTGGTCAGATTTGAGCTTGAAGCTCAAATCAAATCAAATCAAATTAAATCAAATCAAATCTGGTCACTAGTTATAGCCTAGGTTATATAGCAAAACTCGGAACATCAATGCTATATGCTATGCTCTAGTATATTGATTGTTGTTGAGGTAATATTAATGTGGGTTTCAATACCTATTGCCAGTTGGAAAACATTCAAAAGATTTTTTTTTATTGAGAACACGACTTATGGTACAGAGTTGGTTTGGCTGGGCGAGAGCTTGTATCAGAATTTTTGAAAGCACCAACAAGAAAAGGGTACTTAATTTTGCTTTGCGCATTCTTGTACCCTCTTTTCTACTTTCTGACACTAGTTCTGACATGTTCTGACAAAAGTTTCTGTTCTATTTTGCAGTCAAAAAGATCGTTAAAGCTTCAAAAAGGTCTACTGGTCCCGTTTTCTTCTTGCTTAAGAGTCGCTAAGCTACTGTCTATGCTACTGTGGCTTTGACTCTTGACTCTCTTCTCTGCCTGTCGCTGCCTGTAGAGTGGAGAAAAGAGGTCGAGGGGCAGAACCAATCGAACGATTTTCTTTCTTTCTTTCTTTCTTGCTTTGTCTGCTTCCTGCGTCTTGTGTTTATTTTCTCCATTAGTTCTTTCTTTCCTTCATTCTTCCCCCCCCCCCTCTTTGGATCTGCCTGTCTGATGACAGAAAGAAATGCATCGGGGACAGCTAGAGAAAAAAAAACTGAGGCAGGCAGAGGAGACAACAGATGCAAGAGTGGAAAGAAAGCTCGACATTCATGAATGTCCAAACAGTAGAAATACAATACATGTGTCTGACAATCTGATCAAACACACCACGCTCCGCGTTTTTCGCTTCTTCCTCTTTTCTCTTCTGTATCCTCACATGCAGGCTGAGCCCCTACTTCTTCATTTTTTGGTCTGTTTCCTCGCCATAGGCAGGTCTCTTATTCTTTGCGCCCCGCTTCCTTCTCTTCCTTCAGGTTTCTTTTTTGTATTCTTTCCAGGCTCCTTTTTTCATTTCCTTCGTCCCTTTCTCTCATGACCGCCCGCCCTTCCCTTCGCGTTACTTTCTCGTTTACCCCTCCAAAATTCGTCCCCTCTTGCTGTTGAGACAGAAATTCGACTGTCACACACTTCTCTGTTTCTTTCGAGTCTCTCTTCCGTTTCTTTCTCACACACCACTTCGCTCATACGATTGATTCTCTTCTCCTGGCAGTCTTCTTCTTTCTGCTTGCCTCCTCTCTTTTCTGCATCTTGGAGGCAAATTTAAACAGATGGGAGCCCCGGACAAATCCTGCTCGAACAGACAGCCTGGGAGTTCGGGAACTTGTTTTCGTCATGCATCTCCAACGCCGCCTTTCTCTGCCGTGCACTGAGCCTCTGGAAAGAAACATATCCCTTTGAAACCCTGGGCAATCCCTGAGGCCCGCTCTCCTGCTGCTTCACTTTCTCCTTCAATCTCTTGACATGGGGTCCGAGTTCGTCCAGAAGGTAGTAGTCGCAAAAGAGCTCCAACTCCTCTGCTTGGGAAGGGGTCAAAAGGGAAGAGGGAAGCCTCCCAGTCTCTACAAAAGACTTCAGGACGTCAACCACAAACAGACCGAAAGGCAGCTGCAGAACGCCCTGCAGTCCCTCATCTGTTCCCAGCACTGCCTTTGAAAGAGGGGTCCCATCGAAGTGTCGGAAAACCGACTCCTCAACGAAACGCGAACGCCCGTCCTTTCCACGAATTTTCAGAAGTCCGGCCTGCTCGAGAGAAAAAAAGACCGGAGGAGAAAATGAGTGGAAGTAAAGCTGAAAAGAGAACAGTTCCGGGCAGGAAGCAAATGTGCTCACACAAGTGTATCTACATGCACACTCACACAGCGAGAGAATCTCGACAAGTTCGTCACACGGATCTAAGAATGATGATCGGAAGACAGCATTAGGCTGAAAGAGGACAAGCAATTGAGCAGTGTGAAGGGGTACAACAGGCGGAGAGCAAGGACAAGAGCAAGGAGGAGAGTAGTACCCTTTGCTGTATCTGACTTTACTTGCAGCATCCATTAGTCCTGAGATTTCCGACTACATGACACGTAAAAACCAAACATAGAAACAGCTCGCGCTTCCCCCCGTCTACATGTGCGCTCCCTTCTCCCTCCTGAATGACGATTCTCCCTGTCGCCTTTGACCCTTCGATTCTTGTTCAATCCAATAGGCGCACACTTATTTCTCCAGTGATCAACCAAGGGACCTCAACAAGCGATGATATATATGGGGAGAGACGCAAACGCAACTGCACTCACCGTCTCGGCGTTCTCCTCAGGGGAAGGTGTTTTCGGCTTTGCTTTGACTTTCGCGTGGTCATGAACTGGCGTGCCAAAAAGATTTTCGTTCATCCACTTTTCGAGTGCTTCATCCACGTCGGATTCTTCCTCCTTTTCTTCTTCGTGTTCGTCTTCTTGATCGGGGAGGTTTCCTTCGTCTTCGCCATTCACTACCATGTCTGTTCTTTCGAGAATCGCATCGGACGAACCAGGTGCCATTCTGCTCTTAAGCACGGCGAGAGATGGAGAGGCTGGAGGCGGTGTAGAGTGTCAATTGTTGCGGAAACCCTAAACCTCCGTCTCCTTTTTTCAAAAGAAGCAGAATAACCGACACAGAACTGCTTGGTAGCGAATCTCTAGAGACGGAGCTTCCCAACTGCGGTGTGTGCAGAAACTGTCGGTATCCTCTTCCATTCTTGTGCAACAATGTGCAACAGCGACTGACACGGAATTGGCCGGGTCTTTAATTTGTACAGATGTCGTCAGTCTGAACATGTCTGAACTGCATGTCTGATTTGTTTGTCAAACTTCAAAATCATACGCACATCAGCTAGCGCGCGCATTTGGAGACTTTCCGCGGCTTTTCGCAACTTTCCGGGGCCATGCATGCATCATTGCAGAAATGCTTTCCGGGGGCATTGAATTGAGACGGCTTGATCATGCAATCTTTCAACTTTCCGAATCATTTCCGATCATCCAGACTTCTTCTGAATTTTTGACCCTTCTGACTTGATTTGACCATTCTCTCGAAGCGCAAATTGTCTAAGGAAAAGGATCGTTTCGGTAGTTTTGTCGTGCAATTTTTTTTGAACCGTTTTTCTGCCTCACACTCGCTGGCAGAAAAGTCTTGCTCACTTCACTCGTTTCTGGGGCGGATTAATTCTCCCCAGTCTCCGCGATTCCTCGTGCTTCCTTCATTTTTTTTCCCACTGCCGAGTCAGTGGGAGAGAAAAGGGTTAGCTTTGAGGGCGTATTTAAAAAGGGAGAAGGCAGTGGTATTGACTTGAAGCGCAATGGCTCCCTCTAAGTCCAAGAAAAAATCCGATGAGGTGGAACCCCCTTCCAAGAAAGGGAAGGGGGGGAAGGGCAAGCAGCCCGCAGCTGCCGCTGCAGCCGCAGCTGCTGCAGAGTCGGTTGTGGATGTGGAGAGCAACGAGGCCCCTGAGGATGTGGCGGATAAAGAAGGAGAGATTTTGGGGGAGGGGGAGGCAGCAGCAGCTGGAAAGCAGCGAAAGCCTCGTCGAAAGCACATTATGGGATCGACGCATTTTTTGACCAACTATCCCAATTGCCGTTCTCAGGAAACTTTTCTCTGCTACGGCTCTATTTTCCGAGAGCTCGCGCGTTCTCAGGAGGACAGTAGTTCTCTGTATGACCGCGCCATTGACCCTTCCTCGGGCCTTCCCCGCAACGAAGGTTTCGTCCTTCAGAGAAGTGCAGCTTTCGGAGCCTTGTACAAATTATGGGTGCAGACCCTCCCCGAAAACACAGCAGAAGAAGACAAAATCTTCGAGAAGATGGTTGTCAGAGACATAGCAGTAGCAAAGTGGCACATTGTTGTTCTACTCGAGAACGACACTGTCTTCCTCTGGAGACAGGCCCACGACGACATTGTGATCGGATGCAATGAGTGGGAGCGTCTGACGGAGCTGGAGGGGAGGAAAATCGTTCGTGTCTTCCTTTCAGGCTCCTCCATGCAACCCAACTGGCGTCCTGTCCAGTACCCCGACACAAACCCAAACCAAATCCCCGACCGTTTCACTCTTGCAGTGATCACGGAGACTGGAGAAGTTCTCTGTGCCCAGGGCTCCCAGACCCTCCCCGCCAAAACTGGCCCAGTGGAGACAGTCCACTCTGCCGAGGAAGCCCACGCTATTGACGTCTCCCTCGCACCCATCCTCGAAGAACCCCCCCTGCCCCCCTCGATGGCGATCCTCGCCAAGACCTACCCTCACCAAGGAGCGGGAGAGAAGAAGCAAAAACCCGCTGCCGCTGCAGCTGCCGCTGCTGCCGCGTCGTCTGCGGGAGACGGAGAGGAGTCGGTGATGCTGTTTGTGAAGGGGCCGAAAAAGGGTTTGCTGGTCCATTTCGACGAATTTCCCTTCAACTCCCATCCCCTGAAGGTTGTCTGCGGTCCCCGGGCAGAGGACGGTGTCGTCCTTCTGCAGGGGGGGGAGGCCTACCGCTTCTCTGTCAAGCTCAAGCGGGGAGGTGAGAAGGCAGACGAAGGCGAGGTGGAAGACGGTGAGGGGAAGGAAAGTGTACAGATGGCAAAAAGTTGGATGAAAATGCTCCAACAGATGAGGGGGGATGAAGACGAGGAGGATGAGTCCGATGACGAGAATCCTTATTCCTCTTCCCAGCCAGCAGCAGCAGCAGCAGCCGCCTCCTCGACTGGAAAAGGGAGAGCGAGGAAGAAGGGGGGGAAGGGAAAGGAGGAGGAGAAGAGAAATCCGAAACCGAGGCAGACGGTGGAAGCAGAGCTGGTGCCCTTGAAGGGTTCCGTTGAGAATCGAAAGTGTGTCGATTGTGATGTGTGTGGGGATGAGTTCGTTCTCGTGACCGAGGACGGTGTCCTTCACGAGTTCAACAGGATCGGGCACAGGACGCCAAGTTGGGGTTCTACCCGTCCGCAGATCGAAGAGCCGTGTGAGTTCACGCCGTTTTGGATGCGTGAAGCCCTCAAGTACTACACGGGGGGGTCGGGGAGTTGGCAGGAAGTGCTGTTTGATGGGAAGACCGACGTCGCATGGGCCGATGGGTTGGCCATGGGCCGGTACCGTGAAATGAGGCACACCTATGATCTCGACACGAATGCCTATCGAGCTCGAGGGAAGGGGGGAAAGGAGATGGAGGCGGCTATAGTGCCTTATGTTGACCCGATCTGTCGCGTTTTCCTGTTTGAGGGCACCACGGTTGGGGTGAGGCAGTCGGGGGAGATCATTGCGTACCCGAACTTCCTTGCCGGCACCCTTGAGTGTCTGGAGATGGGGGTCCACGCACAGCATGCCATCATCTACAAGGATGAAATTCAAGGTGAGTCAGTAGGGGCGTCTAGTTTTTCTTTCTTTCGGTATTGTCGTTTTCCCCCCAGTGGTAGGGGTGCATTTTGTGACCGTTTCTGCCCGTGATTGAAGAGAGTCACCAGGCGAATCAGCTTGTCTCGTTTTACATGTGCGCGTTTCCTTGGTGGTTCTCTCTCTGTGCAGTCCTGTTCTTCTTCCCGACGTTTCCTTTCTTTTTCTGTTTTGCTCCCTCTCTCTGTCCTCCCTTTCAACTTACTGTCGGTCTTTCCCTCCGTCGAGATTTTTTCTTGAGCAACTTGCTGACAGGCACATAAAAGTTTTGCGTTCTTTTACACGCATGCTGTCAGAATGAGTCTGTATGTGAATTGCTTCCCGCACGTCTGTATGTATCTATGTATGTATGTATGTATGCGTGCAGGGCTGGTTGACCAGACAGACACCAAGGGGCGGGGTCTGAATCCAGTGCTCCTCCCTATCCCCCCGTGCGCCCTTCTTCCCAGCCTCGTCGAAAAATTCATTCCTGACTCGTTCGACGATGAGGAAGTGGAAGGCGAGACTGGAGAGCAGGAGGGGGGGAAGGGGAAGAGAGAGAAAAAATCCAATGCCACCGACCCTGTGCGCAATTTGCCTCTTCTCGAGTGCGTCAAAGGGGCAAAGATCAGACAGCTCCACGACGACGACGCGGAGGACACGGCAGATGTGCTCCTCTCCCTGAACGTTCAGAGCACTCTTCTCTCCGCGAGGGTGATCAAAGGTCCCACGGGTTTCATCGTGGGCATCCCCTCCAGGTGTCACCACCCCCCCCCGACCGATGATCTCCTCCTGTACAGAGCCGGGCCTCTGCCCAAGATGAAGGAGGTCTCAACGAACGGGTCCTGGGTTGCGGAATCAGAAGAAAAGCTCACACTCGCAGAACAGGCAAAGAAAAGTCAGTCAGTCAGTCAGTCAGTCTCCGCGAGTGACTCTGGTTTTTCCTGAGATCGCATTCTTTCCGTGTGCCGACGGTGCTGCGTCTCTCTCTCTCTCTCTCTTTCTCTCTCTCTCTCTCTCTCTCTCTCTCTTT
>JAHBMJ010000885.1:0-74113 GCA_018398765.1 Chromera velia | reverse complement strand
CTCTCTCCCTCTCTCTCTCTCTCTCTCTCTCTCTCTCTCCCTCTCTCTCTCTCTCTCTCTCTCTCTCTCCCTCTCTCTCTCTCTCTCTCTCTCTCTCTCTCTCTCTCTCTCTCCCTCTCTCTCTCTCTCTCTCTCTCTCTCTCCCTCTCTCTCTCTCTCTCTCTCTCTCTCTCTCCCTCTCTCTCTCTCTCTCTCTCTCTCTCTCTCCCTCTCTCTCTCTCTCTCTCTCTCTCTCTCTCCCTCTCTCTCTCTCTCTCTCTCTCTCTCTCTCCCTCTCTCTCTCTCTCTCTCTCTCTCTCTCTCTCTCTCTCTCTCTCTCTCTCTCTCCCTCTCTCCCTCTCTCTCTCTCTCTCTCTCTCTCTCTCTCTCTCTCTCTCTCTCTCTCTCTCTTTTGTCTCTCTCTCTCTCTCTTTTGTCTCTCTCTCTCTCTTTTATCTCTCTCTCTCTCTCTCTCTCTCTCTTTTTTTTTCATCTCTCTCTCTCTCTTTTATCTCTCTCTGTCTCTCTCTCTCTGTGTGTGTGTGTGTGTTCCCCTCTCCCAGAGAGCCCAGTCGATTCTTTGTCTGTGTACGTCTTCCTTTGCGCTGTTCTCTCATCCTTCAAAGCTTGCCCTTTCTCGCTTGACAGACCACAAGAGTTCGGTTTCATCTTCTGCTTTTGCTTGATGTGTCTCTTTGCTTTCCCCCCCTCTTTTCTTTCTTTCGTGTCCTTCTCTATTCTCCCCCGCCCGCAGGAGAGGCAGAGCTGGCAGCCGAGAGGCGCAGGGAGCAGCAGAGGAAGAAGAAGGAAGGACGACATTCCCTCAAGCAGGAGGAGGGGGTGGACGCATCTGCAGGCCCGAAGTCGAAAAAGAGAAAGTTCGAGGAGGGAGAGGAAGACGGTGTAAAGAAAGAGAAGGAGGTCAAGATGACTCGTAAGAGATTGAAGGAGATTGAGAATGAACAAGCGATTGCAATGGCAAAGGAAGAGGCCGTGCAGGTTGTGAACTCTGAGACAGGGGAGGTGGAGGATGAGTGGGTAGTGGTAGAAATCCTCAAGACCCGCACATTCATGCAGGAGGGGGTCCCTATAAAGAAATATTTGGTCGACTGGGGTCCGAACTGGGAACCCACCTGGGAGCCGTATGAGAATTTGGGGAATGCGGAGGAGAAAATTGCCGAATACGAAGCAAAAGTGGCAGAGCGGAGGAAGAACTGGAAGAAAGGAAAGAACAGCAAGAAACAAAAACAAATCAAGCAGGAAATCAAGCAGGAGGAAGGAAAAGAAAATGTGGCTGACGCTGCAAATGTCGACGCAGAGGGGCAGCCTCACTCCGCTTCCTCCTCCTCCTCCTGCTCTTCGTCTTCTTCGTCAGCAGCAGCAGCAGCTGTGGAGGTCGAGGAGGAGGAGGAAGAGACAGAGGGAGGCGCATCGCTCCAATCGGGGATCGGGGGAGGGTTGGGGGGCCTTAACATTCCTGGTCTTGTCGGCGGGTTTTTTGCGGGATTTTCCGCTGCCGCCGCACCTGCCCGCAAGTCCTCGGGAGGCGAGAAGGACGAGGCAGACGGTGACGTGATCATGGGGGGGGAAGTCGACAGGGTGGAGAGCGGTGCTTCGACTGAAGTGCCCTGATCGACCTGCCTCCTGAAGAGGAGAGAGGAGCCATGGCGGGTGGGGAGAGGGGGGAGAACGTCTAGGGGGGCGTGATGCTTCTTGTTTTCCCTTCCTTTGGTCCTTCCGCCTGTCCTCCCTGCCCTGCTTCCTCGTGTTTCCCTATTTATTCACGGCGTTCTTCGTCGTTCGCTCTCTTCGTTCCTTTCCTCCTTGCCCTCGTCTCTTTATTTGTCTGTTTCTTTCCTGTTCTTTACTTTTGTGTTCTCCTCTCCTCTCTCCTCTCCTCTCCTCTCTCCAGATTTCTCGAGACAGTCTCTGTCGGTTTTTTCTTCTCGTCTCGTCTTGAGACTCTGACGGAGAAAAAGAGAGAGAAACGACTTTCGTGCCTTCCCAGCATGTGGGTTTTGTTTGGTCCGTGACAGTGATCGTCTGAAGAAGAAACGCGTCTTTTGTTGGGGTTCTGTCGATTCCCTCACTTTCTGTTTTCCCGAAATCCCTGCATAGACCGAAATAGATCGCCTCAACATGCAGTACATCCGTAAATAACAGCACAAGAACGAAACACACGCTCACTCACCGCCCCCCACCGTTACCGCCAGCCAGCCTTGTCTGTTTGTTTGTTGACCCACTCTGTTACATTGATCCGCTTCATGACTGTTGCAATGGAAGGTTCAGATCGCACCTGTGTGAGGAGAGAGATCCTTAGGAGAGATGGATCGCTCTGTGTATTTGTTCAAATGGCAATAGACAGACTGACCGACTCAGACAGTCGCGCAGAGAGACAAGCACACTGTGAGTTAGCAACTCATCAAGAAGAGTTTGGTTGCAAGCAGAAAAGGAAACGGCGAAAAGTGTCCCCGGAACGCGAGGCGGGGGGCACTGAACAAACCTTTTCCCCGTGGGCCATGCATGCAGCTTTCGCAGAAATAAGAGGCCCCGGAAAGCTCCGTCTATTGGGCCGGAAAAGCGCGCAGTAGTCAGCGAGACCCTCGCACAGACACCGAAGCCCCGATGCGTGCGTCAAAGTGCAGATGCGCGCGCGTTCGTCGATCAGATGAAGGCACAGTACACGCTTGCATGCCAAAACCTTTCGGCTGTTGCTGTTTCTTTCTTTCTTTGCAGCACGGCTTCCTCTGCAAGTTCAATTTTGTTCATCCTTTTGTGCTCTGCATGTCTCCTCTCTGTGAGGGGTGCTGGGATGGGCGGGGGGGGAAATACATGAGTGAGCATGACTCTACTTCGTCGGTAGGCATTCTCCGCTTCATAAATCTCTCTGTATTCGTGCCTTCTTCGTTCTTCTTCGTGAGACCGTGAAGAAAGAAGATCGATTGCTGACTGCCTGTCTTCTTGCCCGAGCAACCCACCCATCCTTCCTCCTTTCATGCGTACAGTTGAAATTCTCGCCACGCCAGCTAGACACCAAATGTTCCTTCATGCACACACCGTCAGTTCTACCGAAGAAGCGTCTCAGGGGGGCGAACGTGATACCGCGACAGTTGTTCAAGTCTTGCACGACACCAAACCGCTTGTGTGGGCCCAGCTACTAGCCCAGCTAAGGGCTTTGATGGTGCAATACCGTGCAAGTGTGCTAGCAAGTGCATGTGCTTGTGTGCGTTCACACGCAAACCTTTGTTTACTTAAGTGTTCGCACACGCACTGCTGGGTGCTAGTGCACAATCAACCGATAATGAAAGACCGAATTTTGAGTTTCCCACAGAGTTTCTCCATGACCGTTGTAGAAACATCGCCCGCCCTGCATTTGAAAACATTATGACCCTAGTTGTGATCCCTCGTCTAGTCCCTAGTGTGATCCATTACATTAGGTAACTTAGGTTATGACTATACTAATCATTACTGGTGTTTCATTTATAACTATAAGTATTTTTTTCTTTTTTTCTTGTTTAACTCGATCTTTAGATGTAAGGACGGGAAAAGGTGCATTCCTGAAAAGGTGCATTCTCAAAAAATGTACCTGATGCACCTGATTTGCACTTATGCACCTGGATGCACCTGATAGGTGCATTGTGTGGAGCAAAGAGATTGTTTTAAGAGTCGAATGTCTAGGTGAAGATGCGCCCGTGCGGTGCCTCTATAGCGCTGGGTCTTCCAGTCTCGCTGTCAGACTGCAAAGATGCATGCACATGCATGCAAGCAGATCCATATCATCTGACAAAAACCATATATGCAGCTCTAAATTGCAGTCGACCAGTAACATGACTGTTCCTCTTTCTTTCTCTGCTGAGTCGACAACATGACTACACCTCTTTTATTCTCTGCTCAGACAGCAGCATGACCTCATCTCTTCTAGCATCTCTTTTATTCTCTGCTCATGAGCAGCGTAACTGCGTGACACAGTCCCTCTCTCTCTGCATGTCTCACTCTCTACCCAGGAGCGGCATCTCTACTTTTCTTTCACTCTCTGCCGAGGTAGCAGCATGACTGAAATGCTTTTGCTGTTTTTCAATTTGTTGATGAATAACATGAGAATGCATTTATAAGAAGTGAAATGCTGCAGTGTAGTTGAATCCAGCTCAAAAGATCGTTTTCAAAATTCAAAAACGAGACTTGCTATCGGTTTTTATCAACTTTTTATGTGTTTTTCAATCAAATTCTTATAGTAAAAGATTAGGCAGCTATGCTATATAAGAAAGTGTGTTTAAACATTGAATTATAGGCGCCTTTTAATGGTTAGAAGCCCTAGGAGACGGCTCTTTAATTTATGTTTTTATAGCAGAAACGATACACCTGATGAATGTACCTGAAATGCACCTGAATTCAGGTGTATTCGTCCAAAGCACCTTGCACCTTGCACCTATACACCTTTTCTCATCCTTATTTAGATGATAAATTAAAAAGAATAGTTTAAAAAAAAAACACTTCTTTGAAAAGCTAGGCTCCCCATATCAAAAGAAAAAAAAAAAGTTGAGCTAAAAACATAATTAGTTTTTTTTGTTTTTGATTTTCTAGAACAACACCGGCCTGAACAATTATTGTTTGGGGTGTTGCATGGGTGTTGCACAATGCATAAGTGTTATTTACAAAAAAAAAAAAAAAAAATTAAAAATTAAATTCAATTATTTTTTTTTTTTACATGTGCATGAAAAGCCTAGTTGAAAAATTATTTTTTAAATTTTAAATTTAAATACGAGTTTTAATAAAATCTAAGACCCGACATTGTTGTAGTTACGGTTATAAAAAATTTGGTCTGGTTCATGAACATTTTGCAGAAGTCCGTAGGATATGATGTGCTCAGGTAATGGTTCATGGTTTGGTCTCGGTAATTAACGGCTTAAGTGAGTTATGGCTTGATGTGAAATTAATCGTTGCAAAGTGTTGTGATATGCAGTGTTGCAGGCAGCATGCAATGCTCGCACACGCATGCTTTTTGAGCCGCGATGCTTGAGGGGGACATTTGCTTTACGAGCGTATTGCTCAAGCTCAAGTTGCAGTTTATGGCGTGAGCCCTTGATAAGCTTCTAGGCTTGTAAGCTGCTTCACGGACAACTGTGTTCTACCAACTCAAAACTTCTGTCGGCAACGTGAAGACAGAAACTCTAGCCTCCTACAGGTTTTACTGCGGCCCCGCGTCTGAGGACTAGACATAGGTTGCTACTAAAAAGGAGATTAAGTGGAGATTGTGTGTACTTGAAAGTGGACTGATCGAATCTGGACGAGATCGTCAAAGGATGGATACAGTATGGGAGAGGAACAGAGGAGACGGGAAGTTCTCTAGTTCGATGCCGATGAGGAATCGATCAAGGAACTGCTCGTACTGCTGAAAAAGAAAGCGCTAGAAGATGCCGGGCACAGAATGAGAGTCTAGAGGGCAGCCCTCTCGAAGTATATGGTAGGGATTGCTACAGTCCAAGCTTTTCCCTACAGATTTCAGGACGGTAGTCTCCATCTACAGTGCACTAAGTGCGGAGAGGAAGGGAGAAAATGTGATTGTGATCTTCAAGTGGGGATTGAGGATGCATTTCAGGCAGGCACAGATCGGCGTATCTTCGTCAAAAGAAAGAGCGTGAAGGAAGGGGGGACATAGAGGCGACGTATGGACAACAGAGCGGTAGGAAAAAAAATTAGGGCATTGGCCGAGTCTCTGTTTGCCCACTTGACTTGGGTGTAGATGAAGACGGATGACAGCAAAAGGGCATACGATGTGAAAAGGTTCTGCATGCAGGTGTAACAGTTTGGAGAAAGGACCGAAGCAGGTCTCCTCTCAGCAGATGAGAACATGATTTATCTTTAGGAGGGGAAAGTACTTAGGAGCCACGAGTTAGACTTCCTATGCAAGATGCCATTAGGAAGGGCATATATCTACAGCCAGGGGGGGTATAAAAAGAATGGCAGAAGGTAGAAGACAGGCAGCAATACCGTTGTACAAAGCAATGAAAGGAAATGCAATTTCTGAATTCATTTTTTTGCCTCTGTGTTGAGTAAGTGAGGGGGGATAGAGAGGGGGAAAGCAATTCTTGTTTGCTGTAGAACTGCATCTGATCAACAGGCTGGATCCATCACTGAATATAAAAGGGAAAAGAGAAGGAGGTAAGGAAGGGAGAAGGAACAGAGGTATGAGACCAGTATTACTCTTGATGGAATTCAGGACAGGAACAGGACTGGGCAGGAACTTCTTTCACATATGTCACTACGTATTTTTAGCTTAGAAACTAAGACTAGCATCGCAGCTGAGGAGCCTCAGATCAATCTCCTCATAGTGAGACAGACGCAAAAATTTTGATGAAGAGATTTCTTCATACTGTCTCTGACTTTTTCTTCCGACAGGTTTTTTAATTGAACATTCGCCGTTTGTGTGAAGTAAAGGGATGGACAGTGATCTAAAGATTCCAATGTAAGCCTTTCAGCCAGTGAGGACAGCAATTAGGAAAGTACTTCGGGAAAGGTTTAAGGATTCATATAGATTTCGTCTCAGGCCAGAAACTCCACCAAATTAAATTTTGGTGAAGTTTCTTTCAAACGTGAAGAAGTGGGCTAAGGATGAGAGGGTATGTACTTTTGAAAACTTGTTTTGTGACTGCAGAAGTCTTGCAGAGATGTATAGGTTCAGGACAGTAGAGGGTCATGTGGTTGATATCTGGTCGCGGGTGGAAGGAGTGCAAAGAATGGTAGGGACACCGAGTAATTGGAGTGCGCATTCGCGCTTCTGCCAGTCCACACAGTATATAGTAGGGAGGGTGAGTAGGGTAGTGGAGCGAGTTGTGAATAGGCACAAGAGAATGAAGGGAATTAGAGAAATGGGAGGAGTGGAGGGAAGGAGAGCAGCTGTCATAAGAGAACTGAGGGAAGCATTTCGAGACTTTGCTTTTTTGTAGGAAGGGGCAGGGGTGTTTCTGCCAGGGAAGGATATATGCGAGGACTTTAAACGGAATCTGGTAATGGGGTAAGTAGATCGAAGTATTGGGGACATTTTCTTTGTCTGTCCTCGGGTATTTAGGGAAGGGGTAAAGAAGTTCTTTGTCAGTTCACTTGATTACGAGATGTTGAGTGAGGGGCAGGTGAGAGACCTCACGGAGAGACTGATTGATTGCTCTTATCCGGACTTCTTGGGAAGTGTTGCGGGAAAGGTTTCTCCAGGGGAGGGGAAGAAGCATAGGTTTGGGTTCGGCATTGTCTAGCTAAAGTGGAAGACTTTTCAGGAGGAGTACCCAGCTTTGCTTACACTGCTCAAGTGGAGACCGCTGGTCTCTTATGCACAGCATGTATGGAAGAGGGTATTTAGGATCATGGGGTGTAGGATGCTCAACGGTCTGATTGCAGCCATGAGGCCTCATAGAACGCTGTTCTCTCCCTTTCCATTCATTGAGGCGGTTGCAAAGATGAACGATAGGTCTTTAAGGGTAGAGTGCACACAGCTCAGCAACGTAACGTACAGAGTGAAACAAGAGCTAGGTATCGATGTGCTCTATAGCGGTTACGGTCGATGACATCAAGAGCTTCTTTCCGTCCATACCAAGGGTGATTGTACTGCACCAGCTGAGAAGACTATTGGAAGAGTTGAAAGAGAGAGAGAGGTATATGTACATTGCTCTACCTGGCAGAGGGGGAGAGAAGACATTCATTTCATACAGGCTGGGTAGGGAGGAGAGACGTTGGACACCAAATGTGCACAGGAAGAGGAAAGCATTTCTCTGCACATATGGCAGATATCAAAACGCTACTGTCTTTTCGTTTGATAAACTGACTAACCTGATTCGACTGGATTTCTCAACGTGTCTTATGCGGGTGGGTACCAGGGTTGTTCAACAGAAGGAAGGACTGGCACAAGGATCGCCTTTGTCGCCAGGTCTTGCCAATGAGAGTGGTTACAGGCTTGGGGGGTGATATAACTTCTGCCGTATGGCAGACTCTGAGGAAGAGAAGTAAAAGGAAAGATTCTGCCGTCCCGTTTGATGTGCAGATGGATGGACGACCGGTCCGGGATCATAGTATCTCGATTGCTTTTCGATCAGTGTTGGGATCATGTGATCAGTAGTTGGTCGCTTCCGGATTTTTATGCGGTGGAGTGTGTGTTGGAGAGGCAGAAAGGAAGCAGTTTTTTTTAGTTTGATCTTCATCCATGCCAGTGCTGCTTGCGTCTCTTTTTGCATCCGAAGGACATGAATAGCTATACAAAAAAGGTAGGAACAGACGAGAACATTTCTGTCCCTCTCGTCTTTCCTCGCTTTGCACATGCGCAGTCAGCGGTACCCCGAAAGCAGAGAAAGACCATTCTTAGAAGCCACCTGCAGCGCGCTTTCCTTTTTTCTTTATACCCTGATAGCAAGTTCAAAGAAGTACTCAGGGTACTGGGATGGGAGCTTTTACAATTCGGATTCAGCAAAGAGGAGATTCAGAAAGTCACAGACAGCCTGTTTTATTCAGTGGGAGAATCATCTTGCGATCTATTTCACTTGGTATGATCGACCTTGGGCCTGCATTGTACACAATTGAATATCAGATCCACTTGTGTTTTGTTTTATTTTGTTTGCGCTGCTGCATGATTGTTCTCGGTATTTAAGTTCTTCAAGCATCGATTTAGTTAATTTGGCTCAGGTAATGGTTCACGGTTTAGTCTCGGTAATTAATGGCTTAAGTGAGTTATGGCTCGATGTGAAATTAATCGTTGCAAAGTGTTGCGATGTGTAGTATTACAGGCAGCATGCAATGCTCGCATGCGCATGCTTTTAAATTTGAGCCGCGATGCTTGAGGGGCATGTTTGCTTTGCGAGTGTATTACTCAAGCTCGAGTTGCAGTTTGTGGCGTGAGCCCTTGATGAGCTTCTAGGCTTGTAAGCTGCTTCATAAACAACTGTGTTCTACTAATTCAAAACTTCTATCAGCAACGTGAAAACAGAAACTCTAGCCTCCTAGAAGTAACTTTGATTATCTCTGTAAGATTGTCTCTTCTTTCTTACATTAAATAGATTTTTAAATATAATAAATTCACTAAAAAAGAGTTTTTTTATAGAAAGTGTGACAAGATTGTAGCTTTGAATATAAATGTTTAGCCTATATTTTTTTTATTAATCAATCAATATATAGATGGACCCGATCTTAAATAGACTTAGTAGTACTGACTTACTTTGTATAATCCTAGGAGTGGTCACTAGATCGATAGATTATTTATATTAGATCTTCACAAAAAAAAAATCTATCTAACTAATCTAAACAAAACATATTAAAAAACGCTTAGAAAAAAATCTAAATACTTGACGAGTTTGACAAACTAGTCTGACCAACTAGTCTGACAAAGACGAGTAAGCATCCACACGTAGCAATTCAGAATCTTTTATCTAAATTCAAATAGAATCCAAAGGAATCTTCATTTCTGCCTAGGTTCCTAGCTAGGTTCCTGCTGAGGGCTCCACTCCGTTCCACTCAAAAACGAAAAGTTCTTGCCTAATTTTGTTAGGTCGATACAGTCGACCTCCACTTTTTGCTTATTCTTCATCAAGTCTGCCGCTTCCGCCCAGTGCACTGGTCTTGCTTTGCCTACCTCGCCTCTTTGATAGCTCTCCCCCCCCTTTGTACTACCAAGTGGACTTGTTGTAGACTTTTACATTTTTTTGTTACAGTGGACATTGCCAGCGAGGCCGACGACTCAGAGACGGCTCGCAGTTTTTTCTTGGAGGTTCGGATCTCAATGGATCTCCAATCTTCACGACGTAGGAGAAGGTTTTGATTGTATTAATGCGTTGGCTTCTACCCGCCGTCCATCTGTTCAGAGGCATACTTCGAGATCCAGTATACCAAGTTCTCTAATTCAGTTTGCATTAATAAATTGCAGCCACTGATGTAGCTATCTTATACTTTGAGACTGTTAGCGGCAGTGAAGTAAGAGAAACAGGAGAAAGTCTTAAACTGCATGGCTGTTAATGAGTCAGTGACACTCTTTTCTTCTTCTTCACTTCTCTCTTTCTCCCCATGTTTTTGAGGCTTTGAATTTTGGATGGGGTACATCCTGTGTGGTTGTCTTCCCCCTCTCACTACTTCATGAGAACCAAAATTTCAGATCGACCCCCTTTCTTTGCTTTTCCCTGTCTTTGAGGCTTTGAATTTAGGATGGGGTACATCCTGCGTAGCTGTCTTCCTCCTCTCACTGACCAACGAGAAACTGAATTTCAGACCCTCCTTTTCTGCTTCTCATTTAATTATTCAATGATATTCATCTTATTCTTTGACTAAGCTTTTCTCTTTTAAGCACTCTGTCAGTGAGTGTTCTTCTGCTTTTTCACATTCACCGCCATCGCATATCATTGCATGCGTTGCCCCTCTTACTTCCATGCAAAATTTAATCAAATGCAAGTCACTCAAGGAAAAAGAAGAGAAGAGAAAAGGTATTTGTGTTGTGTGCCGCCGTCCGGCGTCCCACCAACAGCTGGCCCCTAGGCTGGCCTGCACGCAGATAGCAAGACTGCTTTGTCAGACCAGGGGGTCCTATAGCTTTCTGGAGCCGTGCAAAGCATCAATCAGCTTCATCGCATGCAATCCAATCTATCAATCTCATCTAGTGAATCAGAGTATCTACATGTTCTTCTGTCTGTCTTTGTGCTTGCCTCTAGATCTGACAGTCCTTGGACTCCGCGCGTAAAGCCTATATGCTTCTTTATGCCATCCATCATGCTAGCCACCATATAGCTGCGCCATGCTTGTACACACTTATACATAACAGGGTCTACGTAGCCGTGATTTGGAGTTTCTCTGATCATTTGGAATGAACTCTCTAGTAAAGTCTGCACTTTAAGTCCTTGATTATATTTTTTACTAGATTTTTTACATGTTTTCCAGCATGTTTTGTTTTAGATTTTTTAGGTAGATCAATATATCAGTTTGGAACTGGGGGGTAAAAAATCTAAACTAAAAAAAATCTATCTAAAAACCACCCCTAGGTATAATCCAAATATCTTAAATTATTTTCTTTAAAATTAAATCTAATTGAAATTAGAATTGAAACCAATCTAGAAACTAATTTGAAACGTACGTATTTCTTTTGTATCGAAAGCTTTCTTTACGGAATCTTAATCATACAGATTCAGGCAAAAAAGTTTGAATTCGATGTCATTCAGGCGAAGGAGGAGAGATGGGCGGATTCAGCAGTGCACTCATCCTCATGGACGACTGAACCATAAAAGACTGATCGATCGAATAGAACTTAGAGTGTTGCACTGTAGCGTAGACAGATGGAAGGTCAAGAGTGAGGCG
The DNA here is from genome assembly GCA_018398765.1 of Chromera velia. Taxonomy (NCBI): domain Eukaryota; family Chromeraceae; genus Chromera; species Chromera velia. Next base: position 62,821 of record JAHBMJ010000885.1, on the reverse strand, counting down.
AACCTCCCTGAACCTAAGTGCCACTTGAAGAAATATAATCAAGATGATCTCTATCTGCGGCATCGTTTTTCAAGAAACCGTCCACGCTTGCGGCGTAGATGGTCAAGACACCGTCCAGGTATGCGGCTTTGGCTTTCAAAACACGGTAAATGATCTGCGCCTGCGGCGCGGACTTTCAAGCTTATCCAAAAATGCGGCTTGAACTTTCAAGTGGTAGTTAGGTTCAGGGAGGTCGTGAGGCGGACGTGCTAGGAACGGATCTCAAATGAGTGCCATCAATTCGATGTCATTCCATCGGGTGGAGTCCTGGTAGTATGGTCACCGCGCCACAGAGCGAAACAGCTGCAGAAACGAAACGGAACAAAGAAACAGATCAATAACACAAAAAAAATTATGCTTGAAGATTTGCGGATGTGTCGTCAATGATTAATTTGCAAGATGAATTTGATCAAAGCAACCCAGAGACTGTCGATCACTGTGTAGTCATACGAGAATTTTAAAGAAGCCGCAGAGCCTTTCTCAATCCCAACCGCATACACACACAGAGGGAGGAAGGGAGGGAGGAAGGCAGGGAGGGAAGGAAGAATTAAGGGAGGGAGTGATCGTCGACGGTATGAGAGAGATGGAGGGAATGATCGAGACAGACAGAAACTACAACACAAATGAAGGAGAGTTTCGCCCAATGCAAAAGAGGAAACTTTAAGAGGAGCAGAAAGAAAACACCGTACCACAGACAAAGACAAAAAACTTTGGACCCTCTTACTTTGTCTTGAGAAAAGATGCGGTACGTCTACACCAGCTGGCTGCTACACATCAACGTACTTTCTGAATCGGCTTCTCCTCGCGATGATCGGTCTGGTACCACACGGCGGTCCCCTCACCGTTACGCAGGCCCTTCCTGTGAATGCCCTTGTTTGTTTTTTTTGACCGCTCTGCAGCGTCTCCAGGGAAAATCGTGCAGCATCTCCGTGCGGCCGTATTCGAGTGAAGAGGCAGCCAGGCGATCCCTTCACGCTTGACCCGGATAGTCCTCTCCCGACCATCACCGTGACGATGCACCTCTCCTCTATCTATCAGGTCGAACACGTTCTGGAGACTCGACTGAAGGGTGTCCAAAACCACATCCCTAAGCTACCCTAAGCGCCTGCATGCATGCATATATGTGTGCGTGGAGGGACTCAGTTGGTTGGATTCACAAGCATCTATCATTGACAAATGGAATGACCCTACACCAGCAGCCCCTCAGGACAAACCACACTCAAAGAACATAAGAGCCAGCCAGGAAGGAGGGGCGCCACGCGCCTGGACAGACAGATAGGCAGGCAGGCAGACAGACAGATTTCCCTCCTCTTCTTTTCGGGACCACAAGCGACAAAAAAAGAAGGAAGGAAGAAGGAAGGAAGGAAGGAAGGAAGGAAGGAAGGAAGAAAGAAAGAAAGAACGAAAGGAAAGGAAAGGAAAGGAAAGGAAAGGAAAGAAAAGGGAAAGAAAGGAAGAAAGAAATAAAAAAAAGGAAGGAACGAAGGAAGAAAAGATAGAAAGAAAAGAGAGAGAGAGAGGGGGAGAGAGGGAGAGAGAGGGAGAGAGAGAGAGAGAGAGAGAGAGAGAAGGAAAGAAGGAAAGAAAGAAAGAAACAAGGAAGGAAGAAAGAAAGAAAGAAAGAAAGAAAGAAAGAAAGAAGAGAGAATGACAAAGAAGAGCATATGGTCACAGTGACTCAGATGCTGCAGGAAGGGGGCTCGACATAGACACTCATACACACATTGACATACGCACAGAAACAAACACACTTACCTTTGTTGGCTTTCCGTGCGGGACGACCCGTTTAGTCCACGAGTTGTCCTCGTTCTCGCTCTCCGGAGGGAACATGATCGGACAGACAGAAGCCGCAACTGCCTTCCATGCGTGGTCGAACCAGACTCCCCGGACGTTGCCAGATGCGCGTGGACAGGCGGGCTTTCCTTGATCGAGACCGAGACCGTCGAAAAAAGAGGTGATCTCTTTGTTTGTGACACTTTGAGGGACTCGCAGGATCTGCACGCAGAAAATAAGGGGAGGTGCACACGCCAACGGATACTTTGACCGCAATGGAAGGCCTCTGACTCAACCAGTACTGGTAAACGAAAATCTATTCTCATCGAGGCGATGAAAATCGGAAATGAGCGGGAGCATGAAGGGACTTTGTGGGCTCTAGCACGGGAAGGCACAAAGCTTTTTCTGTCGCATGTTGCTCAGCCATTGAAGGAGTCACCATTTGAACGCATTCATCATTCATTGTCTCAGGCAGAAAGGAGTCTGCCGGCCAGCTGTTCATTGCCTGACCTTTACTCGCCGATCAAGAGATCTGGACCCATTGGCATTTGTCAATGAACTCCCACTGGCAGCTGCGGCGTCTGGACTGGCTGTCGATGTCTGCTCGTCATTGTTCAGGTCCGCTGAAGGATTCGATGCCTGCAAGCCAGAGAGGAGGGTGAGAGTCAATCCCTGCTTGCAGATTTGGAAACGTTCACTTACCGGATCAAGAAAGTGTGAGAGAGAGAGCTTCTTCAAGCGGAGGAGAAAGAGCCCACGCCGCCAACCCAAGGTTTTCTGTAAATATCCCCACGAGTTCCTTCCAAATGTCCTGATCAAATTGGCACTCTGTGTCGCTTTCTACCATTATTTTCTCTCAATCTGGCTTATCTGCATCTTTCCAATCATTTACCTATCTATTTATCCATCCATCCATCCATCCATCCATCCATTTATCCATCCATCCATCTATCTATCTAATGTGAAGGTGCTGAATGGTGAATGAATGGCCCCCTCTGCAGTAACTTGGCCAGGCCGTGGGTTCCACATCTCTACGGCGAAGGGACCCGCCCGAAGCCTGTTATGCGCAAGCACTGCAGGTGACCCCGTGACCCCGTGTCTTGACTTACCTGGAGATCGTCATCAATGAACCATTTTTTCTCCCTCTCTCCTCTCTTTCTTCTATCTGCAGGTCTTTCTATCTATCCATCCATCCATCTATCTAATGTGAAGGTGCTGAATGGTGAATGAATGGCCCCCTCTGCAGTAACTTGGCCAGGCCGTGGGTTCCACATCTCTACGGCGAAGGGACCGCCCAGAAGCCTGTTATGCGCAAGCACTGCAGGTGACCCCGTGACCCCGTGTCTTGACTTACCTGGCAATTGATTATTTTGCTCTCTCTATCCTATCTCTATGCATCCAAGCTTTTCTATTCACCCAAGAGGCATGATCAACTCCGTGAGCCCCGAGATGACGCGCCAAATGTGGTCGAAGGACGGAAGAACACCGGCTGCACAGCAAGGGAACACATAAATAAACGTCCAAAACGCGACTGCATAAATACTCACGTTATCGTCCTTGATCGGAGCAAGCGCGAGTTTTCTCCGTCGTTGGTTCCTTTCCAGCGTCCTCGCATTGGCAGCGCTTGGCCAACGCATGAATTCGCATGCCGTCGCAGCTGTCGATCCCTCTGCACCCGTTTGACCTTCGAGTTGGTCCGTCACCATCAGGTCCATTTCTCCAGAGGCACTATGGACGATTTCTTCACCCTCTTGATGCTCACAGACACCGCTGCACATCCAGGGCAAACATGCAGAAAAGACGATGTGAAGATGTTTGACTTGCATCGGACTCGGTTTTTTTCGCATTCGTGATCATCTGCAAGTACCTGAATACTCTAGTGAATACTTAGGTATGCATGCATGTGCGTGTCCACTTGTTGTTTTCATTCCCGAGATTGTATCTCTGTATGTCTAGCTGTAGACCGAGTTTGTCGCCTTGACTTCTTTGTCTATAACTTGCGCGTGTCTTCCTTCTTTTCCACCCCACCTCTTCTTTCACGCATTCTTTTCTGCCCTGCTGGTACTGTTTATTCCGTTTGTCCACTCTTCGAATAATCATTTCAACTGACCGGCTGTTCGCAGAAATGCTCTGACAGGGCTGGTCCACCGCTTCAAGAGCGGAACACGAAAACAGCTGCATAGCGGAGACATGAATGGAGAAGGGCAGAAAGAAGGCAGACAGAAATACAGGAAAGTATGAAAGGACGGAGGCTGGAGACAAATGAATACAGATAACAAACGAACGAACAAAATGCTGACGAAAGGACAGAAGTAAAGAGAAAAGCCTGGTACACTCCAATGCATGAAATGGATTTGAAACTCAGACCAAGTTGGACGGATTGTGACTCCTACGTCTCCCCTCAAATGCTCACCTCCTGCGTCAAGGGTCCTCCTCCCAGCTTGGTCAAGAACTTCAACGATCGCTGCTCGAACTTCACTCTGCGACGCCGGGGGCCTCCCCCACTTCCTCCCACGGCGATGCCCTTCGCTGACGTGCTGATTCGACCGCTTCCCCTCTGAAGTCTCCACAGGCCCCCTCTCTGCCTCTGCAACGACCCTCTCAGACCGGCAGTGAACGTCCCCCCCTCCGTCTCGTGAAGACGAAACTCCAGAAAGTAGGGGTCTGCGAGAATTTCTGCAGCACTCAGTCGCGAACTTGGGCGCCAATCGAGAAGACTGGCGATCAGGTCTGCACATTCCTGACTGACAGATGGGAGACAAGACGCGACCCCGATCGGTGACAACCGTCTCCGCGAAAAGGGCTTCTTTGTTCGGAATTGCTCCGCCGTCGAGAGCCCCAGAGCGTTTCCTGATTTTTCCCACACAGCGAAAACATCTTCGGGAGGCTCCCCGATCACCCGAACTATCTGGGCGTACTGATCAGCTTCAGAAACCCCCGGAAATAGAGGTTGAAGGGTCAACAGCTCGACCCACATACACCCTGAACTCCACATGTCGACTGGAAACGAATACTCGCGATCTGTCATCAGACACTCAGGGGCACGGTACCACCTTGTACAGGGGCCCTCGGTCAGGGGTGCTGGTGGGTACATGAGGTCTCCTTCCTCCCACTCTCCCCCGCCTTCTTCGTACGCTTCTCCCATTTCCCCGTCTTCTCCTCCCTCCCCCCCTCCTCCTCCTCCCTCCCCCCCCTCCTCTGGGACCCCCTCTTCAGCACTGTATGTGTCTTTGTTGGGAAAGTACGTCAAGTCGCGTGCCCAACCCATGTCTGCGACTTTCAACACCCCGTCTTTGTCCAACAACACGTTCTGAGGCGTCAAGTCCCGATGCAACGTGTTCCTGTGGTGCATGTGGGCGAGTGCGCTGAAGATTTGGAACCTCGCTCTTTTCGCGATGCTCTCACAGATGCTGTCTGCTAAAGGAATTTCGAGAGGCACACATCCCGGGGCCGGAAGGATTGAAGAGAGAGAGCAGATTGGTGGGTCGTGCATCCACTGTTGAATCCTGCTGTGCAAAGACTCATGCATGCATCAGCTCAAAAACAAAACCTACGTCGAAGCCAGGAAGGACCTGGTCACCCGTTCTCAGCTGAACCTTGATGAGCTGAAGAATGTGCGGATGATCCCAGAGGGCTTGATGGGCTCGCAGCTCTCTTGCGGTCCAATTCTGTGCTTCTTCAAGTGTTGCCGGCCTGTTGCGAAGTGTCTTCACAGCGTACTCTCTGACAGTTGTTGTGCATGTTGCTCGACAAACAGTGGCGGACTGCCCCTCCCCGAGGAGCTCCCCTCTGATGAGCTGAAGGCTGCTGTCCACCTGGAGGCCAGCTTTCTGTGGAATCCTTGCATAATTCATTGCGCAATTGGATCAAGAGGAAACGTCAAGCAAATCGATCAAGCAAAACTACATTCAATGGACAGCAACAGTGTTGTACGGTTGATCTGGAACAATCTGAACGTCAGTTTCTCGATTAGGTTTTTCCTTCTAAGAGTATTAGAGCGTCCAGTGAAAGAGGGCGTCCGATGCGTCTGTACGATCGACGCGTCACAAATGAGAAGCAAACTTCTTGAAGTTGAACCGTATCGATAAAGTCTCCATGTATACATCCGATAGTAACAGTAATTAAGCACTCATGCATGCACCCACGCAGTCAGTAAATCTGAGTAAAAACTCAGTCAGTAAACACTGAGCAATGCATGCATGGGTTCCGCATAAAACAAAAAAAAAGTCAGGTCGCGCGCCTTGCGCGCGGAAGTATTAATATAAGTCTGCCAATCTGAGTGAATTACTATGAATATACGGGATACACCCAACTAGTTGGGTGAGTGCCTCGGGGGGCACGTGCTCAAAGGGATTTGATTCTGATTCTGATTGTCCATTCTGCAGGCAAAGCAGTCTGGCGCTAGTAACAGTAGCTCTATGCAACTTTAAGGGAAGTATAAGTGCTTGTAAAGTCATACAGTAAAAGGCATAGGAAAGTATGCATCAGTTTATGCTGACCTGTCTGCTTGCAATCGTCAGTATGAAAGTCAATTTATCAACCCGAGACGAAATATTGTCTAGAGATCCGACTATTCGCTTTTTTACACTGCGTGTCTCCTAATCAGCTATTCAATTGAGACGGGATAAGGCAACCAAGACTGTAACACAGTTAAGCCTTGACAACTCTCCTCATTACATGAATAAATGGATTCTCATTAATTCAGACATTCGAACAATGCATGCACATATGCATCTCATTCTATATTGATAAGACACTGCATGCATAATTGCAATATGTGCGCAACTTGTGCATACGAAGGTTCACTCAATCGGCATGGATGCACAAATATGCACATAAGGCGTTAGGCCGTTAGGGATGAGACCAAGGCATCCCAAAAAGCACCCTTGCACCCGCACTAACACGTGCATATAGGTGGTCACAAAAGAAAAGCCGGAGCCATGGTAGAAAAAAAGATCAAGCCAGGAATCGAACCTGGGACTCCACGTATATGGGAGTGGGATACACTACTGACTGAGCTGCATACCAAAATTATGTGTGGAGAAGGGGTGCCATTGAATTAATGGCATTCCTGCGGTGGCCACAATCTGGCAACCAATTATTTTGATGACCGCATGTACTGAAAACCGATTTTTCTACCACAATTTTACATGACATCGATCCCCCCCCTCCAAAAGATGGAGAGCTGCGATATGTAAGTATGTCCCATCTCAGGTATACTCTCTAAAGTTGTGAAAAGACAACCGGGCAGGTCCTCCCGGTTGCCCTTTGGGTACCTTTGGGCAGCCGGGCGCTCAAATTTACTTTTCCTCCGGCTGGCCCTTCAGGCCACCGGGGGGCCCCCCCACTGGTAGGGTCGTAGGCACCGTGCAAGCCTTTAATTTAAGAATTCGACACTAAAATGATAAAAAACTGTTAACGATCTTTATATCAGCATGCAGGAAGCTCGATCTTTACATCAAGATTGGCTGCGACTGAGTGTTAAACACGTAGAGAGATTGATCTTTGATGATATTGAGGCAGGCAAGAACAACGAACTTCATATAGCAGCCAAGGACGCAAAAACATCCAACTTTGCACAATAGTCAGGCAGACAGGAAAATTAGAGTTTGCACGGCACATGCAGGAAGATTGAACTTTGTACGGCAGTCAACCACACAAGCATATCAACTTTTGCAATTCAGTCACACAGGCAAGAAAATCGATCTTTGTACAGAAAGTCGGGTAGGCAGGAAGCTAAAAATTTGCACAGCAGTCAGGCAGGCACAAAGGCTTAGGTTAAACTCTCTTGAGCGATGTGGTGGTTGATACTGAACAAGCAGAGTGAAGAGAAAATTAAGGTCGAAGGTCTAACAGTGTGCATCGGTCTACAATGCTATGTTTGTTTATATGTGTGTGCATCTCCATAAAAATTAACTAATATATAAAATAGCCAGCTAAGACTTCAAAGCTGCAACAAATTCAATTTGGTGGAATACATCTATGGTGAGACTCTTTTTAGCTTTCTAGACCTTGGGAAAGCGCTCTCCTTCCTCTACGGAGCGGTTCCAAGTAACAAACTGACCGGTCATTCTAGGGAGGGCAAATATCTACTTCTGGAAAAACCAAACAGCACTGCTTACAGTATTAGGAGTTCCTTCTACACAAGTGAATTAAGGTATGAAGGAGACCAAAACAAACATATTAGAATATAAAGGTTTCAAAAAAGAAACAGATAGATGGCTAGGATACTAAACGGTCCTGGTGTATGTTTTATGATTGAAAAGGTGTGAAGACCGAACCGTTACTGGAAGGTCAACGTCAAAAAATGAGTAGCGAGTCGCCAATTAGCAAGCTTTTATAGAAGATTGGGTCATCAAAAGTGCGTCAATTAACTGGTTACCAATGATAAAGTGGTAAGCTTCAATGACAGAGTATGGATATATATGGATGTCATCAAATGACCTGAGATTATGACCATGACCTCACTTGTGACTGACCTTTCCGAATCTCACTGACAGTTTGCCCATCATTATTGACATCCTCAGCTGGTCCATCTAGAATCCAGGTCGTTCATGAAGCTTCAACACGGTATGAAGCAAAGAGATAACATTGTAGAAAGATGATTCTACTGTCCTTGAGCTGTTTGGACGTTGGCCAATAAGCCAACTCGGAAAGGAGAACGATGGGTTGAGCAACTCTGCATGCTGAGAAGAGGTGGCTGCATATATAAGGAAACTTTAAGACACAGAAATTTTGCATGGTCGAACTGTACGCATGCATACATAACATGCCGCATGACTATACGGCGCACGGCCGACTCCCCTAATTCTCCACGGACCGCGCTATTGCACGGCTTGCGTCCCCCCCTACACAGCCGGGCGCTTAAGTAACCCCTTTCCCCCCGGTTGCCCTAATTGAAAATCTGTCTAGTGCTAGGGGGTAGTGCCGGGAGGGCCCCGGCAGCCGGGGAACAACTGGAGAGACCCCCCGCCCGCCCGGCTACTTTAGACAGCATGATCTCAGGGCTTCTCGGCTGATCTTAGCAAACTTTATTTTTAAGCTGAGCTGCCCCCCGGGGCGACTCAGCGCATACCAGCTGGGCCCTCTATGCCGGGGCCTCCTATGCCGGGGCCCCCCATACTGGGTCCTGGTATCTGTTTTTGACACAAGCAAAGAGCCCCGAAAAGCAAGAAAAATGATAACTGACGCTATACTTACTTGAAGCCATGGAGTTGACTTGCGCGCTTATATGATTTGTTCGGTATAAGTGCCCCCCGGCGCGTTTTCTGGGGCCATGATGGTTTTTAATTAGCACTTTTCTAAGCTAATGAGGAGCGGAGCTTTCTGGGGCCTTTTTTTGGCAAATATTGGCAATAATTGGCGAAAGACTATCTGATGTAAGCAAGTTTGCGAACGGCTCTGGAAAGTAAGAAAAATGACAACTGCTAGTGGTTGACGCACGTTATAGCTGCTTGATCGTTAATTTGGTAAGTGCCTCCCACCACGTTTTTTAGGACCATAGTGGTTTTTAACACTTTTCTAAGCCAATAAGGAGCGGAGCTTTTTTTTGGCGAAAGACAACATGCATGGGCTGGGGTTACAGTAAGGTATTTCTGTTTTATAAGTGCCTCCCGTTTCGCTTTCTAGTATTTTCCGGGGTCATATAACGTGTATGTGGGCTGAGGATGGCTGAGGTATTTCTGTTTTGTAAATGCCCCTCACAGCGCCCCACTTTGCTTTTTGGAGCCATGCATAAACTAGCTGCACCCAGCTAGCTGCAGCATGCTGCAGCTTCATGATGAAGGAATGACACTGGCGCAAAACCCGCCGTGGCGCGTTGCTTGCACATACAATGATCCACGCTAAGATCCACGCGCACTCATCGAATTGTATCTGACACAGTGAGAATCATACATCAAGTAGAGACATGCATATGCCAGTGCGGAAACTGCATACGCTCACATTCCCGGTGTCATTCCGAATGCTCTCACAAATGGATGAATAGATAATAATAGAGATGATAGTAATTTAACTTAATTCACACTGCCCTAGACAGACAGTCTTCTCACGTATTAGGACGCCGGTGCTCATGAGTGTATAGTGAAGAAGTAGTGAGTGTTTGAATTTGAATTTTCAGAATAAAAAAACACTGCCGGGGTTAAACGGCGGGTTTAGTCTATATAGGGTAGTCTACGGTTTAGTCAACCCTCGGGTTAACCGCCCTGCTAGCTCTGGCGACAGATAGACATAGCGGGAAGGCCCTAGGGCGGAACATATCAATCAATCAATCAATCAATCAATCAATCAATCAATCAATCAATCAATCAATCATTTAGCAATGTATAGCGGTACTGATGATGATGAAGAGGTGACTCCTAGTGTGACTCTAGATGTGACTTCTAGTGTGACTTAACCCGGCAGTCGATCATCGTAACCCATTGGCAAAGGGTGGTAGGAGCGGTACTGTACTATAGTAGCTTGGGATTTGGCGTTGCAAAATCGAGGATTTAACCCTCAATCATCATCATCATTATTATTATTATTAATCGGTCTATAGGCCATCATGCAATGCATGAGCATAGTCAATATATCTAGCAATATATACTACCTTCTATTAGGCCCTCTCAATAATAAAATAAAACATACATGCATGTAGCTAAATTAAGTAATAAATTATATAATGAAACTTATAAAAAATTTTAAAAAATAATCAACAAGTGGTACTGCAGGAGAGTGGTACATTACTACAATTATTAATCCAAAGCGTCGATCAAAGTTTTTTACATTTTATTACATGGGTAATATGGGAAATTAAGCGTGCTTGGAGGCATGCATGCGTGGCGCACCATGTGCATGGTGCTGTTTGTTAAGAAACCCCAACTCTCCGAGTCTATGAGAACACGAATCCAGCAAGCAGAAAGTGCAGTGCTTAGTGCACCAATTCAGACTTTAATTTTGGGCGGAAGGACGGCCAATACCACTGCAAATGCAGGGAATGCAGAGTCAACCTGCACACACGCGTAGTTTTGCCTGCCCGCCTGCTTCTGCGAAAAGCAGTGCATGTTCGTTCTCTCGTGAATTCTTACTTTATTAAAAACAGTCACTGGCACACGGAGAAAGGAAGCAGGTACAAGTGTATGACAGAAGCAGAGTAGAGAGGGAGACAGTAAGACTCTTGATTCCCTCTACAAGAAAGAGAAGAGAAACGTCGACCTATCAAGAAGATAGGGTGAGCAAAGGCATGGAAGAAGCCGAGAAGAGCAAGAGGGAGAGAGAGGACAGCCCTCATTCAGGCATTCTGCCCTTCTCCCCCACACGCGCGTGCACAAAAAAAGACCCTCACGGCCTCGGTCGATACAGAAAACCCCACACGCACCCAAGAGAGTTGACGAGCATCTCCCTGCTCGCCTTCTTTCCACCAGTTGCCCTCCACCTGCAGGCCCCCACCCTCCCCTCCCTCAGAACGCTCTGGTTGTACAGATGCGCTTGCATGAACAAAAACGGGATTAGTGGGAAGAAGTTCCGAAAGCGGGGAAGAAAAGAAGGAAGGAAAGAAGAAAGCACAAGACAAATTTGACGCAGGAAGCCCAGTAAAGGAAGCGGGAGAAGGGAAGGAAGGGAGTCAATCGGAAAGGAAGGAGATTTCTTTGTCTCTCCGTTTCTTGTCTTCCTTCTTCAGCCAAATTGCCCCAGGCTCCCTAGCCCCATCTCTCAGGACCCTCTGCTTTTCCACGCACACGGAAGAAGGAAGGAAAAAATCAAAACAGGACAAATTAGGCCTAGACACGTTTCACGTTCTCCCCTTCTTCAACCGAAGACGGGAAAGAAAGAAAGAAAGAAATCATTTTGATGGTCGACGGACTACGAGGAAGGTAGGGCGAGTCAATGAGTGAACCACCCAGCCTTCGTACATGAAGTGAAGAGAAGGAAGAAAGGAAAAAATGAGAAATTGGAAGAGATCCTTAAATGAACAGAACGATGAGTAAGAAACTTCACGCACAACACATACAAAGGCTGGCTGGATTTTTGTCTGTCTGTTTTTGTTGATATGCCCCACTCCCGTCCCGGGCCCGATTTAATGAACGTCGTTCTCCCAGCACTGCAATGTTCCACTGTTGTTCAGCCAAGAACGAAATCAAATAAATGCAGTCTTTTTCTCCCAGGCAAGACAGAGAGACTAAGCCACACGTGTCTCTCCTCTGTAGATCCTTCCAACCAAGACCAACTTCCCCCTATCGCAAGAGTTCAGTCTGTCTTTGCACTCTCTCTCACCTCCCGCAACGTTGCCTTCTCAGCTTCTTCCTTCCCTGCTTCATCTCCTTTTGATAGATTCGAGGAGCCCTGCCGTCTTCCCCCCTCACTTAAAGACTGGAAGGTCAAACTTCAAAGCAGAACCCCGCCCCTTCCTCAAACTGATCTTTCACGTCAAAGTCTCTAAAGTCACTCCGTCGCCCCACACCCGCCCCTCCCGCCCTCACCCACCTCTGTCACTGTCAACAGAACTTTCCCCTCCTGCTAATGTCTGTCTACATCCATCCACCCATCCATTCATTGATTTCTCATTCATCATTCAGACCATCACGTCGCTGTGCCATGTCCTGCAGGCTGCTATGTCATGTCGCCTTTTTGTCTTCCGAGCCCTCGGCTGCCCGGATGCGCCTTTGTGCCGGGCCTCGTCGATGAAGAAGCCGCCCTGCAGTTCCATCAGCAGCCGTCCGTTCAGTCATGGACACACACACTTGTTTATTTGGGCGCGCCCGTGCCTTCATCTCCTCACTAATGCAGTCGCTCAGCCAGCCGATCGATGTTTGGCCAGAGCTTTCTTCACTCATGGAAAGGGAGAAAGACAAACAGAAAGAAAGAAACACACAGAGAGGAAGGAAGGAAGGAAGGAAGGAAGGAAAGAAAGAAAAAAACAACCAGAGGGAGTCAGGGGAAAGAGAGAGAAGCGAAAAGTAGAATACAGAAAGAGATCAATCAAGAGACCAGCCCCTACCCACCCCCTTCCCCGACTTACCGACTACTTTCAGCACCTCGTCTATCAATATGACAGGGATCGACCAGAGAAGGACGAAGTACCAGTCAGTCGCACTCAAAGGAACCACAGCGAACACTGACTCCTGCAGGCAGGTTCTCGCGAGGAGATGAGAGGGGAGGAAGGAGGAAAGAAAACGTCAGAGAGACAGCGACAGGTGGGCACGACCAACAAGCCATCAACAAGATATTCGGAAAACATGACGAAGGCAGCCAACGTATGAGTCGGTGTGGGAGCGCACAGCACAGGCAAAGGCGAGCTCGCTTCTACGCACCCCCCACACGCACACACACACACACACACACACACACAGAGAGAGAGAGAGAGAGAGAGAGAGAGAGGCTGAAACTGGAGTTCTACCGAGGCAGAAGAGCTGTTTGTAAAACAAAAGAAGGCACGAAGGAAGAGAACCATGGTTGAAGAGGCAGATAGCATGGACGCATCTCCCTGACATTCACACCATTTCCTTCCTGCGTTCTCCGTTTCATCCCTCAGTGCACCATGCAACGAAAGAAAAAAAAAGGCAGTCGACTGACAAGCACAGGCAGGTAGAGCACGAAGAGGTGGATCGTCAGAGATCCGCAAATGGCCAGAATCAAGTACGGATTTGCCTGCACATTGCAATCAGTATCCAATGATCACTCACTCGATCAGTCAACCAATTGACTTTGCCTGGGAAAATAGAGAAGGAAAGGTAGGCAGGCAACGCGGGAAAAAACCGGGCTCGGGACTCAATCCAAGCAAAAAAACACCTGCACTCACCCCCCCATTCATTCTGACATTTGCACAAACCAACACATTCCGAATCTGAGACAAACTAAAAAAATACGTTCTCACACCCTCCCTTGAAAGTCAGGTGCGCACCGACCGACCAACCGACCGTCAGGGAACAAAGAATCGTCTAATATTGATACAATGAGTCCAGCCAGCACTGGCACAAGTAAAAAGTACGAATGTGTCAGTGGCCGGAGCATTCGAACAAAAAAAAATACCAAGGATCCCACCCACCGACCGACCCATGGGGGCATCTCAATCAGGGACCCATCCTCCGACAATGCATTCAAAGCGTTCAGCATCTCTATGGTCACCAAGACCGTCAGAGAGAGTGTCGACGCCTTCGCCTTCCCCAGCGTGAAGTAACTACAGGGGTCCACTGCGGCCCCTGTCTCAGGGTCCACGGCCATCGAGAACACGGGATTCGCGCTGAAGTCTTCCCTGAGAAAAGCAGAGGGAAAAAGACGAAGGAGAGAAGGAAAGATGGGAGGATCACAGTAGAGAAACTCGACCAATCAATTGGAAAGGAGCATGTCCGGAGTGACAGTCGTGCTCTGATTTTCTCAGTCAGCAGGCCGATCACTCATCCACTCGTCGACTCAGAATGCCCTCAGTAGGTTAACATCGAAGCCAGTCATGCAGTCAGCGTGCCTTCTCGAGGACCTTCATTCTCCAGCCAGACTGAGCTCAGCCACCCCCCTACCCGCTTGCTCCCCTTCCCCACGAACCCCTCATTCACGTCTCCCTCTCTTCTCCGTTCTCTCTCTGTTCACTCTGATAACCAGGCATGCGACAGGTGAGAAGAGCTTCTCCATTCGGTTAACGTGAGAGAGAACCTTTGAACGAACAACAAACTGACCAGTCGTGACATCTGCCCCAGTTCATCAACTGAGACGGCGATACGAGGGTGTTGTTGTCTGCCGGGTCCAGTCCGTACACAAACCACTGTACGAAGATACCCACTGTCGCCACACCCACATACAAACCGATCACCAAATACCTGCATGCATGCATACATGCATGCATCAGCCCAAGTAAAGAAGCGAAGATCCACAGACTGAATTGTTACATGCATCCATCCATCCATCCATCCATCCATCCATACAGAGATCGGTGTACCACAGAGGAGAATGAGTAGAGCCTGTACAAATGGAAGACACAACAGATAAATTAATGAATTCAAAAGAGAAAACAAACTTCGCCCACACCCAATAACCTCAGATCCCGCTTCCCTTTTTTTGTTCACCTGAAGAAGACCCATCCCGAGATCAATCCCTCATCTGCCCGTCGTGGAGGTTGCCTCATCACGTCAACATCTGGGGGGTTGAATCCTGCAGGCAACAACAACCGAGCAGACGAGGGAGGATTCAAGATGTGAAGGCCAGCTGGCGGAGGGCAGAAAGAGCAAGACGGACGCGGACAGAACGCAGCACTTTTTTTATTTTTCTCCGGTGATTCTGTCTACAGGCACTCGTCCTTTAGGCACTTTTCTCTCCCGATCCGTGCCGCCCGTCCCTGAGAAAAAAACGTAAAGGAGAAAGTGAGCAAGGCAGCAGGGCGTCCACCGACAGCACTCCCTCCCCCTTCCTCGCAGGACTTCTGCCCCCCCCCCTTTCATTCGTCTCCCATGACAACATGAATGACTCACCCAGTGCGGTTGCGGGCGGCCCGTCAGTGACCAGGTTGACCCACAAGAGCTGCACAGGCGCCAGACCCTCAGGGATCCCCAGGGCCGCTGTGAGGAAGATCGATGCCACCTCCCCGATGTTCGAACTGATCAGGTATCTGATGAACGCCTGCACACACATTCACGCACGCACACAGATGGACGGAGGAGAGGGACAAAATTGAATTCCGTATGAGCAGATGCAGGATAAAGAGGGATTCTTTCCAGAAGAAGAGAGTCAGGAGATCTTTGAGAACGCAGAAGGGATGAGTAGGCAATGAAGGAGACGCAGACAGGCAAATAGAGTCCCTCTTCTCCCGTATAGGCCCATCCGCACGCACCTTCATGTTGTTGTAGATCGATCGTCCTTCCTCAACCGCAACGACGATGGAGGAAAAGTTGTCGTCCGCAAGGATCATGTCAGCAGCCTCCTTGGCCACTTCGGTACCAGCGATGCCCATCGCCACCCCAATGTCGGCCATCTTCAACGCAGGCGCATCGTTCACTCCATCACCCGTCATGGCGCAAATCTCGTTGAGCTCCCTGAGAATTTTGACGATCTGCTGCTTGTGTCGAGGCTCCGTCCGACTGAACACGAATCCATCTGCATTCATCCATTCATATTCGGATTCGGTCGGTCATCCAAGCATAGATCCAATCATTCGTGCAACGCAGTCAACCGTCCTGTACTTCAGCAGCCGGGCCAGAGGTCAAGCAGAGAAGAAGCCAGAGAGAGACAGAGAGAGAGATTGCATGAGGGAGGGAGAGAAACGCAAAGGGGAAAAGAAAAAAGATTCCCCTCCTTCCACAAACAGGGAGCCGGGACGAAGAAGACGAACGAAGAATCAGACAGAAAATGTAGGATTTCCAGATTACACACTTCGGAATTCTTATCACTGTCAACGGTACTTGGATTGAACGCTGCAGAAAGAGCACAAAAAGAGATGCTCTTTCGCGGCTCTGCTTGCCTCCCTGCATGTCTCTGCCCCATCCCCCTTCATTCCTGTCACGAACAAGCAAACAAACAAACAAGCAAACAAACAACTAAACGGACAAACCTGTGGAGCTGAGTTTGTACTTCTTTGCCTCCTCCGTGAGACCCTCGAATTCCTTTCCTGTCAAGGAGGACGTCGCCAACTCTGACCGGCTACGGAGAATTCCTACCTGCAGAAAAAAAGGGAATCAAGGAAGAAAGGAAGGCAGCCAGGAGGGTAAGGAGAGGAGAGAGAAAGGGCAGCAAAATTGAAGTCGCCGGCCTCCTGTAGCATCCCCCCTCTCCTCCGATAGAGAAAGGGGCAGGGAGGCAGGCACGTCTCGAGGGGAAAAGAGGAGGGAGGAAAGATCAAAAGAAACTCATGTGACAGAGACACCGAGAAAGGCACATGCAGCCGGAAGGAAGGAAGGAAGGAAGGAAGGAAAGATTCTGGACGGACGGACGGACGGACCTTCAATGCGATTGCCTCTGCTGTTAATTTGTTGTCTCCTGTGATCATCACCACCTTGATGCCAGCCTGTCGGCACTCCGCAATCGCCCCCGCCACCTCAGGCCGCGGAGGGTCCATCAGTCCGACCATTCCCAGGAAGCAGAGCTTCTGCTCGAGTCTGCAAGAAATGAAAAGAGATCGATGTCACAAGAAAATGACGCCTGCATCCCCTCGAAGAGTCCATTTTCACTGCTTCGAAAGAAAAAGAGCGTGCTGTCTGCCGGCTAGAAAGAAAACGTGACGTTTGAGAGAAAAAGAAGGACAGAAAGAAAGAAAGAAAGAAAGAAAGAACTTGCGAGGGACACAGAGATCGATTCAAAAGCCGGATCGGAATAGATGAAATGAATGGGAACAAAATGAGGTCGACTAGACAAGAAGCTTCAGCGTAGGAATGCATGACAAACGAAAAAGAGAGGAAAGGTCGTTGATTTCTGGGGAGAAGGCCACAGTAGAGATGAGAGGGTCGAAAAAAAAAGACAAAGAAGGAGCGGGCCTGAGAGAGAGAGTGCAAACTCATGAGACTGACTGAATGAAGTTGTCGGGATTTGTCAACTGTTTGTGTTGAGGATGAGTCGGCCCGTTCTGCAATTCAATTCAATTCGATTGGATTCAGGTCAATTCAGTTCAATTCAATTCACAAACTTTCTCGCACTGATGATGCCAGGCAGGAATCAAGGAGGGAGAGAGATGTCCTTTCTCGTGCCTGCCTCTAGCAGACCGAATTCCAAATCGGAGCGCGAGAGAGAACACCTTCTAGAAAAAGTTCTCAACACAAGCAGCCTCTTTCTCACTGCCCCTACATGAAAAAAAAAGAAATCCGTTCACTAAGTGACGCATCCAGACACTTTAGTTGAGCCGAGCGAGGGTGTACACTTTTCTCTTCTCTGCCCCCGACGGTACCCCCGGCAGGTCACAATTTCAACCAGAATGCCAATCCACGCTCACGCCGATGAGCTTTCCCAACCCGTCGCTCCATCGCCCTCAAGCAAGCTTACGTACATCGATGCTGTCGCCTCTGCATGTCCTGCCCTCAGCCAACCAACCAACCAATCCAGCCGCCCTCTCTCCCTAACTCCCTAAGTCCCTCACTTACGTAGTCAGAGAGATTCCCCAGATCCATCTTTGAGGCCATCGCGAGTGTTCTGAGGGACTCCTGTGCCATCTGGGAGATGCTCTTGTCAATCGCTTTCCTCATGCCGTCGTCCAGCTTCACAACCTTGCCGTCAGGCAGCATCATCGTCTCACACCTCGAGAGCAGGTGCTCGGGGGCACCCTTGACCAGCATGTAGTTGTTGCTGTTCGCCCCCTTGTCCTTCACAATCACACTCATGCTCTTTCGGTCTCTCGTAAACTCCAGAGTTGCGATCTTGTCCGTTTTCGAATGCCACCAATCGGAGACGGCGTTGGGGGGACGATCTGCGCTGTCTGTCTGCCACCACTTGGAAGCATCAGAGCCCTTCTCTGCGGGGGCTCCGAGCTTCTCAACAAGGACCTGCGAGCGGGAGAGAAGCGAAAGACAAGACGACCATGAAGTGATGCCTCCCTCGATCATTTCGGTTCTATCGCACAGGGAACGTCTCGGGGAGGATCTGGAAGAGGGATAGAAAGAAAGAAAGAAAGAAAGAAAGAAAAGAAAGAAAGAAAGAAAGAAAGAAAGAAAAGAAAGAAAGAAAGAAAGAAAGAAAGAAAGAAAGAAAGAAACACACAGAGGGATAAGCTGACTGACGGACATACCAGCAGAGCAGACTCTGTCGGTTCTCCTATTTTTGTCCACGTGCCCGAGGGGGTCACCCTCAGAGAGGCCCCGTTGCACAAACACATCGCCCTCGCAAGAGATTGGAGCCCCACGTCCTTACTTGACAGCGCTGCCAGAGTTGAACCGTCTGCATCCATCCATCCATCCATCCATTCACACATGCATGCATGCATCTGTCTGCCCCCTTTCTGTCTGTCTAGCTGTCTCTCTACAGACCCACTCTGTTCGATCGTCTGTCGATCAGTCGGTCGGTCGGTCGGTCGCTGACACACTCACGATGTCTACCACCCACCGACCCTTCCCTTGCAGGTATTTGCTTGTCGGAGAGTTAGAGAGTTAGAGAGAGAGAGAGAGAGAGAGAGAGAGAGAGAGAAACTGTGCGTTTCTCTCCGTGTGTTTGTTCAGACATCTAAGGAAGAATTGTGGTCGTCAGCCACCCAACCTTGCGCTGGTCGGGTGCTCGGCAACACGGGAAAAACAATTGTCATCATCATCACACCATCACACCATTCTGCTGAGTCAACTCGAACGAAAGCTACAAGGAAGGAAGGAACGAAGAAGCCAAGCCTCTCTCCCTTCCTTACTCCATCTGATTCGCACCATGCACCATGCACCCCGTTCTGTTTCTCTCTGGTCTGGTCACACCGGCACGACACACACACATGCACATGCACTGGAGGAGACACAGGACGAAAGATAGAAACGGATTGGTGATATCCCCAAAAAGTACGAATGGAGCAACGAAGAGGCAGGCAGGCAGACTGACTTTTGCTTCCCTCTGTCCCAATTATTTTGCCAACAGGACACGAAGTCGTGCCCTCAACAGAAAAACCGGTGAGACTCTGCACAGAGGAAGGAGAGCAGAAAGGGGCGCAAAAAACATTTCATTGGCACAATCGCATCCATCCATCCAGTCTATCCACCCATGGATCCATCCATTTGCGCAAGTGTATTCAACAAGCGGCTGAGGAAAGGGAAGGAAAAAGTGTTCTGTTGATCCCGTTCAGAAGAGAACGCGCATGAGGTCTCTTCAGCACAAACACGTGGGTACCAGGACGGCGTGCACCAAGAGAAACGGACAAATGAGGCAAGTAGGCATAGAGAGAGAGAGAGAGAGAGAGAGACTCACGCTTGTGTCTGTGTCTGGCACAAACATCTTCACACATGACATTTGGTTCGTTGTCAGCGTTCCTGCGACAGAGAAGCGAAGAGACACACACAGAAACAATGGTTACAGACCGTCACGAGATCTAGAAAGCTTTGTAATCTCGGAAAACTTCGATGCGTATGTCCATACGTGTGTACGTGTATGTGCGTGTGTGTGTGTGTGTGTGTGCGTGCGTGTGTGTGTGTGTGTGTGTGTGTGTGTGTGTGTACGTGTGAGTGTGCGCGCGCGCGCATACAAACGTCCGTGTGCTCGCACACTCGAGATTCAACATAAGTGCCATCCCTCATCCGCCCTCCCCCCCACCGACCGACCAGTTTTGTCTGTGCAAATCACAGTTGTGCACCCCAAAGTTTCCACCGAAGGAAGCCTCCGGACAATGGAGTTCTTCTTCGCTGCGACACAAAAATCGGTGGAAGCAATTCCCTCGATCGCATCATGTAAAATTAGGCCAGTCACAGCTGTCAAGTGGATGGCTTCAAAGAGTGGCAGGTAGACGGACATTGAGGCAGGCAGGTAGAAAGGCGATTTAGATCCTTGGAGACGAAATTCAGCCGTCACAACCAAAAAGGGGAGGGAAACAAGAGAACGAGGAAAAATTAACGCAACAATATGCAAAGGAACGAAACAGAAAGGAAAGGACGCCTGGTAGAAAGAAGACCCGAAAAAACAAAAAAAGACGAAACCAGGAAGGTCTGTTTGCCTCCACGGGGTTCGGGGATGAGAGACGAAGGGACACGCGTACGCACGCTCCCCTTGTGCTCTCTGGTCGACAGACCCCCCCATGCACTCACCCATCTTTCTGGTTCCCAGCGCCAGACAAGTTGTGATGACTGCTGGAAGCCCTTCAGGAATTGCAGCCACAGCCAGGGCGACCGCAATTTTGAAGTAGTAGATGCACCCTCGCAGCATGGAACCGTGTACAGGGTCCGAAAAGTTCTTGTAGTTGATCACCCACACCACAACGCAGATGACCCCAATCACCTTCGTGAGCATTTGGCCGAACTCCTCCAATTTCTTCTGCAAAGGGGTCGATTGGTCTTCTCCCCCCGCGGCAGCCACATCGGACTGGATCTTCCCGATCTCCATCTGCATGCCTGCACATGTGTGTGTATGAAAGGAAAATGCACGCACGCACGGAAACGCTTGACCTTCTTTCGTGGATCGCAATGCACCCAGACACAAAGAAACCGGAAGTACTGGACACAGGGAGACGGCCTGTGTGCCAGTGTGATACTCTTGCTAGGCGTAATGATCGAGCCTTCCTTGTCTGCACGATGCCATTCCTCCACTGCTTTTGAAAAGAGAGCAGAAAGAGAGTGAGCGGAGCCCCTCACCAATCCCAATTGATGAAGGGGGAAGGGCAGAAAGAAGAACGGAAAAAAGGTCACCGACCTGTGGCAGTCACCACAGCCCGTCCGACGCCATTTGCCACTGTGGTAGATGCGAAGAGAATATTTGTCTTCGTCTGGATTTCACAGTCTGGCTCTGCATCCTTTAGAGCTTCCACCTGTTTCTGCACCGACACGCTCTCTCCCGTCAGACTCGATTGTTCTAGACGGAGAGTAGTCGTCCGAAGCTCAACCAAACGTGCGTCTGCTGGTACTTTATCCCCTACCCGGACTTCGATCATGTCTCCCGGCACCAGATCTGCTGCCGGGAGGTTTTCCCACTTCCCGCCCCTGAGTGCATGAGCAAGATCTGGCTGGAGGGCCTTCAGTGCCTCCAGCGCTTTCTCTGCATTGGACTCCTGAAAGACGCCCACTGCGGCGTTCGCAATCAAAATGAGAAGAATGACAAGCGGCTCGATGTACGCAGTGATCCCTTCACTTTCTGCATCGCCACCAAATGCAGCGAGGAAGAAAGAGACCACAGCAGCCGCAAGAAGAATTCGGACCAAGAGGTCCTCAAACTGTTCCCAGATCAATTCAAAAATGCTCTTCTTCTCTTCCTTCGAGAGTTCATTGACCCCAAACTCCGCCCTCTGCTTCTCCACTTGCTGGCCTGTGAGACCCTTGGCAGGGTCAAGGCCGAAGTGTGCGTACACTTCAGCCACTTCTGACACGTGTGGAGCCTCCATTGTGAAAGTGCACCTACTCGATTAGATGCCGATCTAGATACACAGAGACTGAAAGGAGTTCTCCAGTCTTCGTCCCTCCTGCACCTTCCAAGGCACCCCACCTCCTTGAGCCTTCCCCTTTCAAACTGGAGACAGGCAAGAGCGAAAAGAGGAGAAAGATCTCGAGAACCCTCGAACCGCAAGACAACGGATATCGATCAGTCTGACTGTCACACCAGATAGCAAAACAACGTAGAAGTCCGTATATGCAGCAGAAAAGCAAGGCCAGGACGTCAAACAAAGGGTAGATAACAGTTCTGAAGAGCGCCAGACTGAAGAAGCTTCACGGATTCGTTCGATCACCACGCGAGTCCAAGAAGGGTGTCACAATGATACACAGAGCGATCACAGAGCGGTCTGTTGTGGAGATGCCCCCGTGGGCAGTTTCACCCTCCGATGCTGGTGTGTGTCACGCACGTCGCGCGGCGCGGCCCGCGGCCGCGGGGCGGCCGCGGCGCGCTTGGCCGCCGCCGCGCGGTCGGGCCATCCGAGGAACTCAGTTCGCGCTGGCAATTGAAATGCGCGCTATTGCATGCGATTGCGCGTCTTAATTTCGGAGACTGTGTTGAGGAGACGTACGTCTCCTTTGGTTTCAGCTGTTTCAGGAACTTTGTGCATTGCAACTGGTCGTAAAGGCTCAGAATTTCTCTCATGTATACGACAAGGCCGCCTGTGAAATTGCATTTCTCCTCCAAAATCCGCCACTTGGGGCCGTCCGACTCTTCCAAGTACCTCGAAAAAGTGAACACAGAAAGAACGTCTTGAAAAACTTGTCGGAGACTGTGACTGGAGTTCCCATCTCCTGTCTGATCAAACGCTCCATCTATCGATTCAATCTTCTTACCGTTCGACTCAGCTGACGGGTTGGTGAGTCCGACGATGCCCTCCTTTTTTGTATCCGCAGGGGTACTTATTTTTGTGAGTCTGACGAAGGGAGGCCATGCTCACGTTTCGAGCCAACGCCCCCTCAGACTTTCGGGTCTTGACCTCCCATTCCCTCCGAGTGGTCTGAGCCCGTCCTCCCCCCTCACAGCCTTCCTGGGGTCCTCCACTCCCTCAGCGCTTTGGAATGGTGGTCGTAGTGACAGGAGACAGAGAACACCAATCAGGTCACCTCTCCGGAGAGAGGAACCGCAGAAAGGTGAGGGAACCAAACGAGACGGCGTTGCACTCTTTGATTCATTCGTCCATCTATCTGGTACTGGCTCTTTGCTCACTCACTTACCTGCCTGCCTCTTTGCTCCGCCTCCTGCCAGTGTATGTGTTCGTATGCTGGCGTCGCTCCTTAAGCCTGCTGGCCCAAATTTCGACGGCGGCCTGTTCATGTCTGTCTGTCTGTCTGTCTGTCACGTCAGGTTCTCAGTGCATGTGCGAGCCTCTGTCTGTCCCTCAATTTGACTCTCTTTGACTCTCTTTCTCTCTCTCTGTCTGATAGAGAGAGAAAGGAACTTCTCCGTGCTCCCCTCCTTCTTCCCGCTCTGCAAGCCTGCGCGTCGGTGTGTGTACGTGTTCGTACCCGTTTCGTTCCTCTCTGCCCGCTTCACCTTCGGCAGCTGGATGCCCCATGCCTTCTCGTTCGTGCTCAGCTAATCTCCACTCCCCTTTGGCTTGCACTCTGCCCACGGCTTTGACACTCACGCCGAGGTGCCTTTTGCTTTTGAATGGCTGTTCTTTTTCTTTCGTCTGGGTTCAGGGATTTTTGTGATCCCCCCAGGGTCTTTGCATGATAGTAACACCCAAGACAGGAGTCTTTTCTTATTGCGTCGTTTGAATCTGTGCTACCTGTCTGATCCTTTCCATATTTTGTTTGTTCGCAGCCGCAGATCCCCTCTCTCGGCAGGATGTGGAGGCAGGGACCACACCCACCACCGCACTCGCACAGAGTGCCTCGGCAGCAGAATCCAGCGGACCTTACGTATCTGTCGAGCCGGAAAAGACAAAACTCGACTGGCTGATCCGCAGATTGCCCACTGCTCGGGTCTTGAAGAAGATTGTGCCGCTGGCCCTGATGTTCTTCCTCATCCTTTTCAACTACACTATCCTCAGAGGTAGGTGCATGCATGTGCTTACATACAGAATGCATATGCTGGCCCTGATGTTGTTCCTCATCCTTTTCAACTGCACTATCCTCAGAGGTAGGTGCATGCATGTGCTTACATACAGAATGCATATGCTGGCCCTGATGTTGTTCCTCATCCTTTTCAACTACACTATCCTCAGAGGTAGGTGCATGCATGTACTTACATACAGAATGCATATGCTGGTCCTGATATTCTTCCTCATCCTTTTCAACTACACTATCCTCAAAGGTAGGTGCATGCATGTACTTACATATAGAATGCATATGCTGGCCCTGATGTTGTTCCTCATCCTTTTCAACTACACTATCCTCAGAGGTAGGTGCATGCATGTACTTACATACAGAATGCATATGCTGGCCCTGATGTTCTTCCTCATCCTTTTCAACTACACTATCCTCAGAGGTAGGTGAGGTAGGTGCATGGGCAGAACATTGAGGGTCGACCCCACTTGCCTGCCGCGTTGACTCAACCAGGCAGCAGTGAGGTTAGCGCATGCTTGACTGACCTTCCTGTCTGATGTTGACGACTGGAAGTTCTTCGAGAAAAACTCTTTCCGTCCGTGATCGGAGCACCCCCTCCCATTTCTGTCTGTTGTTTCTGTGAGAACGAACTTACAACATGCAGATGCTGATCATCTTATCTGTGCAGACACAAAGGATGTTCTTGTCGTGACAGCGTCGGGTGCCGAAGTCATTCCCTTTCTGAAGACTTACGTGAACCTTCCGTCGGCCATCGCCTTCACGATTCTCTTCACAAAGCTCAGCAACACGATGTCGAGAGAAAAGCTTTTCTACTCGATGCTCAGCGGGTTCCTCGCTTTCTTTGCGGCCTTCGGATTCTTCATCTACCCCAATAAGGCTCTCCTGCACCCTACTGCAACCATGGACGCCGTCTCTAACCTCCTTCCCGCAGTGTCAGTCAACCAGAAGCTTTCAATCAGAAGATTTTATCTTTCCTCGACCTGTCAACTCGCCGTCTTCCTTTTCTTCTAGCCCGGCCGGCATTTTTCTTTCGGTGTTTCTCTTTTGGTCGTGCGTCTCCGTCCAGGCGGGTCATACTGAAAAGCTCCTACTCCCTTCCTCTTCTTTTTCTTCACGTGTATGCGCATAGCAACTTCTCCGTTCTGCCTGCCTCTTTTGTCCTGTCTCTGTGCGTGCGTGCAGGATCGGAGGCAGACTCGCACCGATCCTGTCGATCATCAAGAACTGGTCCTTCGCGGCCTTCTACACTATGGCAGGTCAGCAGCCAGCAGGCGGGAGGGCAGGCAGGCACAGAGGCTTGTGTGAACATTCGACTGCTCATCTGTTGGCAGTGACAGTGGCAGTCTTTTGGAAGGGTGTGAAGTGGCATGAAGTTTCCGTTTTTCACCCCGTTGGATTGACCCAATTTCTGGCAGCTTCTCTCAATCTGTTCAGAAAAGCATTGCAGCGTCAGATGTTGAGTTGTTGCTGTCCCATGAGGAAGGGAGTGGATGTGATTGATTTGTCTCTTTGCTCAGCGGTCGTTCTTTCTTCTTCTTTTGTGTTGCTCCTGAACGCGTTCTTTTTTTGTCCCACTTGCTCGTCGTATGTCTCTGTGTTGTCTGTGCAGAGCTGTGGGGCTCCATCGTGGTTTCGCTGCTGTTTTGGGGTCTTGCGAACGACGTGGTGACTGTCGATGAGGCAAAGAGATACTACCCTCTGTTCTCGATGCTCGCAAACGTGGCTCTGGTCTTTTCGGGACAATACGTCAGGTAGGTAGGTAGTTAGGTAGGTAGGTAAATAGGTAGGGAGCGAGGGTCTTGGGTTCTCAGTTGCGTTGTCGGGACGTGAGCTCTCCCGATCGGTGCGGGGGCAGAAATGAAAAGGAATTAGGCGTTTGTGTGCCTTGTTTGATTGACCTCATCTCACCATCCTTATCCGTCAGAAGGAAAGTCGAGCTGTGCTATCATATTCCTCTTCTCCCTCTGTCTCAGAGGGTGTGTGTCCGTGTCAGCTTGCTTCTGTACACTTCTCTCTGTCTACGTGTCCGTCACTTACTCTGCAGATACGTGAGCCAGCTCCGAGCCAATCTCGGTCCCGGAGTTGATGGGTGGACGGTCTCTCTCCAATACCTCATGGGAGCAGTGGCGGTTTGCGGCAGCGGAATTGCAGGTAGGTGTGTCCTTCAGTCAGATGATGTGTGGGGGGCAGTCAGTCTTTCTGTTGTTTTTGGTCTGGAAACAGAAGCACGCAGCAGGATCCCGTCTGTCATGACAGAGAAGGAGTGTGGGTGGAAGGAAACCATTTAGGGCCTCCTTTCTTTCGTTGCGAGGTTTGATCTTGGTTGCTGTGCGTGTGTGTGTGCATGCATGGTCATTCACACCAAAGGCAAAAGTGGTCAGAGATCTCTGGAACAACAAATCGTGCAACTTTTTCGACGACGGTCGTTTTTTGATCAATCAGTGCTTGTCGGTCGCGTGTCATTTCAATTAGATACTGTCATTGACACACTCGCAAACACTTCTACCAATCCATCTATGCATACGCGCATACATGATGTTTGTCTCTGTCTCTCTGCCCCTCTCTCTCTCTCTGTGTGTGTGTGTGTGTGTGTGTGTGTGTGTGTGCAGGTCTTTTTTGGTTCGTTGACAAGTTTGTGAGGAAGGATGTATCACAGGCCGATCCCTTGAAGGCCAAGAAGAAGAAGCAGAAGACGAAGATGGGCGTCGCGTCAGTTCTCTCTGTCTCTTCTTCTTTTTCTTCTTCTGTTTGTCTGGTTATGTCCCTGCCTTTCGTCTTCTTTTCTCTTCTTCTCTTCTCTTACGTCTCTTTTTGTGTGTCGGTTTGTTCTCTCTATCTCTGAGAGCGTCTTTTTCTTGGTCTCTCGCTGCCGAGCATTCAGTCTCCCTGTATTCTCTCTCAGCCAATTCTCTGGTACGCCATTTCGACACTCTTCTCTGTTTATCATCGCCTTTGTCAGAACATTGATTTCAGCATGCATTGTCTCATATTGTGCGAACTTCCAATTCGTTCCTGCAGAGAGTCCTTCAAATTTTTGGCGTCTTCCAGCTACATCCGTAACCTGGCGACCCTCGTGATTTGCTACGGCATGTGCATCAACATGGTGGAGGTCTCCTGGAAGTCCCGTCTTCGAGAGGCGTTCCCCGATCCCAACGACTACTCTGCCTTCATGGGCACTTTCTCTTCCTGCACCGGGTGGGTACTTGGGGAACTTGGGGGGAGGGGTGCCAGGGGTGATGGACGGCTAGGATCGGAAGGCAGGGGTGACCTCCCTCCACCTGTGCAAGGCCCACTGCATGCATTTTATCCTTTTCCCTCAAAAGAGGCCGCTGGGTGGGAGACGTCGTGGCCGAGAGAGACCCTGGACATGAGGCTGTGTTGGAGGCCTCGTACGCATAAGTTAACGCGTACGTGTAGTATACGTGTATACTGTGTGTGTGTTTGTGTATGTATATGTGTGCAGAATCGCCACTTTCATGATGCTGATCGCCTCTCGCGTGATCTTTGACAAATTCGGATGGGGAGTTGCCGCTTTGATCACCCCTGTAGTCCTCCTCATCACCGGACTCGGATTTTTCTCTCTGTCGACTTTCCAGAAGGAGTTTGCTCCCTTCATTGCGCAAATGGGAACGACTCCCTTGAAGCTGGCCGTGCTGGTGGGTGGGTGGGTCACCGGGCTTTCTTTTCGCGTCTTCTTCTTCCTCTGCCTTTATTTATTCTACATCGATGTCACCTCACTTGCTCTGTTGCAGCACTGCGTCTTCCTTGCTTGTATGCCCCCAAATTTACTTCTTTCCTCCCTCCGTTTCTGTCTTCTTGCCTTGTTTTTTCTCCGGTCTCCTCCTCTGGCCTGTTGGTCAGCTTCTCCTAATTCGTGTACGCATTACAGACTCTCAGTTTTTGCATTCCTGAGATCTTCTTCGTCCTCCTGTCAACCCCGTTCTTTCTTTCACCAACGCGCATGTGTGTGTGTGTGTGTGTGTGTGTGTGTGTGTGCGTGCGTGCGTGCAGATCGGAGCCGTCCAAAACATCCTCTCGAAGGGATCGAAGTATTCCCTCTTCGACCCCTGCAAGGAGATGGCGTACATCCCCCTGGACAACGAGAGCAGAACGAAGGGGAAGGCAGCCATCGATGTGATTGGCAACCCTCTGGGGAAGAGCGGTCAGTCGGTCGGTGGGGCGGTCTCTGACGCATGAATGGAGCGTTGGAAAGGTGCAATTGGGAAGGATGGGCTTATGAAAAGAGGGACTTTCCTGCCTGACTACCCTCTCTCTCTCTGTTTGTGTGTGTGTGAGAGAGAGTATGTGTCTGTGTGTGTGTGTGATTCCCCCTTCAAACTTGTTTCTGTGTAAATGGCTGACATCTGATGATGCAGGAGGATCGTTCATCCAGCAGATGCTGATCATAGCCTTCGGGTCTCTTGCCGCCTCCACCCCCGCCCTCGCTGTCATTCTCGGGGGCGTCATTCTTCTCTGGATCAAGGTGCGTGGGTAATGGTTGGGAGGGGGCGTGTGAGTTGTTGTGGGCCAAGCGCCGCTTCGTTGGGCTCTCTTGACCTCTCAGCTTGCTCGGACTTTGCTTTCCTTCACCAACCGTGACTGTCTGTTGCGCCTGCAGCTGAGTACCTTGTGTGTATATAGAGAGTATGTGTAAAGCTAAGCACGGCGAGAAGGGAAAGGGTTCAGTGACGAATGATGTTGGAAAAAAACGGTTGGTGCTGTCACCCGCCGTCAGAAAATCTCAGGGAATATTCCTTGGCCCCTCAGCTCTTCACTCTCCTCCCTCCCAACGTACTAATCCATTCTGTCGTTCGTTCGTTCGTTCAGGCGGCCCGTTCCTTGAGCGTGGAGTTCACTGAGAAGAACGCGGCGGAGGAGCAGGAGAGAGCTGAGAGGAGGGCACAGGAGGCAAAGGGATGGAGACCGAACTCCCGACCGAAGGAAGAACTCGAGATGGAGGATGAGGACAGAAGGTGGGTGGGTTGTAGAATTAATTGCTGGAGAAAGTCGTTGGTTGCCTGTTTCTTGTTATCTTTTTTTCTTCCCTCTCTTGTCGGTCTCTTGGTTTCTTGTCTTCTTTCCGGGTGGTTGGGTGGTCTCTTTTGACAGAAGCAGGCCGGCCACAGACAAGGGCAGCTTAGAGAGAGAGAGTCATTTTCTGCCTCCTGCCTTTCGTGTCCGCGTGTCATCTTTTTTTTTTTTTTCTGCCTCCTGCCTTTCGTGTCCGCGTGTCATCAATCGGAAGGAATGCTCGAATCTTCAATCGGTGACGCTGCGTGCTCCTTTTCCTACGTGCGCACATGCAGGAAAAACGAAGAGATTATGGAGCGAGGCAAGGCAGCGGAGGAGAAGAAGGCGGCCGGGACGGAACTGACGGATGAGGATATGGCGAAGTTGGAAGAGTACGGGCGGATTAGAGAGCAGGAGAGACAGAAAACCAAGGAAAGGGAAGACGAGGAGGAGGACGACGAGACCGGAGAGGCAAATCCGAGGAAGGTCACGTGAGCTTTCTTTCAGGTGAGAAGCAAAGGAAGAGGGCAGGGTTTTTTGTTGTTCTTCATCCTTTCTTTTCTTATGCTTTTCCCCATGCTCTCTCTCTCTCTCTGTGTGTGTGTGTGTCCTCTGATGTTTTTGCTACCAATTCCTCTGTTTTGTGTTTTCTCTTCCCATTCTTCTCTGACACTGTTTGGTTGTCTTCGTTTCAGTGAACTCGTGACGCCTCGTTTTTCTTCTGCTCTCTGCTCTCTTCCCCTTGCTCTTCTTGTCGAAGAAAGGCCCGGTTGGTGCTGTTTTTTGTTTCTCCTTCTGAGGTCCTTCGAGAGAGGGCTAACGAAGATTCCCAGAGCCGCATAGAAAGGAAGACCAGTCGAAGGAAGCAGAAAAGGGAATGTGGGAAGAAGATGGGCACGAAGAAAAACGAGATGCATCCTTTCGTCTCCTCTCTTTTTTGATCAGAAATGAATGCTGCGTTGGCAAGTCAAGTAAGTGAGTATCAACTGGTTCAGTCCTCTGACTGACTATCCATGACCCCTGTCACCCCCCTCCTTTGCTGCTCGGCTGTGCCCTGGTTTGTGCGTGCAGGTTGATGGTGGTGCTCTTGAATTGAATGATGATGGTCCTCTCCCTTTTTCTCTCTCTGTCTGACTGTCCGTCTTGTCTGTCGCCTCCTCAGAGGATGGTTTTTGCCTTTGATCTGCTTGAAAAGAAAATACGCCGGTTGGGTTGGTTCAGTTGGGACTGCATTGGGAGCACTCAGCAGAGTGGGTGAAGAGGTGTGAACCGACAAACCTTGCTTGTGTGTTGTGGAGAAAACAGGGAGGGGAGGTAGTACGAGGCCGAAACGGCGCCAAAGTTTCAACTCCACTTGCTTGAGTGCATTCATGCTACCTAGCTCACTCTTATCTGTCTGTCTTTTTTCTTTTTTCTGTTACTGACGTGTCTTCATACTCTGCTCTTCTGTCTTCCTTCTTGTTGTTGCGCCTGTGTCACTTCTTCACTTGGTCTGCGATTGCCGACTTCCAACGGTAAAGAAGACTTTCTCTGAGACTACAGATGCTTGCCTTGGTCGGTTCTGTAGGTCTCTTTTTTCCTTCTCGCTGTCCTGTGGCGTGAGTTGAGCGGAGAAAGGAAAGGGACGGCCTCATGGAGGAGAAAGTGAAAGCAAACTTGCGGAGCAAAAAGATACCAGCTCATCTATTTAAGCAAACCTCAGATAGACACAAAGCAAAGCAAAGCAATGAGTGGACTCCCCTCCCCGCTCTGGAAACTGCGGCGGAAGACTCTTTCTCTTGAATGGAGTTGTGTTTGACTGATGAAAAAACAAGCCGGCGGAGGAAGAAAAAGAATTCTGGGCGTGAGCACAGAGCGATGATTGACCGTGTGGCTTGTTCAGTGACTGCCGATAGAAGAAAAGAACAAAGAAAAGCAGCGATGAAATCAATCAAGGAAAATGAGGGAGCCATTGGCTCATCGGCACACAAGAACTTGTCAAAGCGAAAGGAAGATACTTGAGACCCACTCAAAGCAATTCGGGCACACTAAAGAAAAAAAGAAACTATGGTTGGAGAAAGACGCAAGTGAGGGTGCGTGCGCTTCCGTGCATGGGTAAGAAACACATCTATACCTTCCCGCTTGCTTGATTGCCTGCCTGCATGCATGCATGCGTGTTTGCATGGATGGATGGATAGATGGATGGATTCATTGATGGGGGGTTGAATCATCGTCTGTCTTCTATTTTGTGCCGGTTGGAGCGTTTCTCCCTTCCTTCCTTTTCCTTCCTTCTTTGTTCGTTCTCTGTCCAACTTTCTTTCTCTGCCTTTTCTCTTGGTTCCTTTCTCTCTGTCTTCCTCTCTTTCTGTCAATAACTTTCTTGCGTCTTCTCCTCCTCCCTCTCTCGTTCTGTTTTTCTTGTCTTTGTTTCCCATTTGATTCTTGTCTTTTCCCTCAGAGATGAGTGAGGGAATGTAACAGAAGAGCGGTGGAGAGAAGAAGAGGGCAGCGAGGAGCGAGGGCAAGAGGATGAGTGCCTTGCGCGTTCTTCTCTGGGGCCTCAAGGCGTTGATCAGGGGTGAAGTCAGGGTTGGCTGTCAGGGGTGATTTTTCAACAAAGTGAAGGGGTGATCAAAGAAGGAGGGCCGGAAGGTGCGATGAGAATAATTTCACCTTTCTGTTTGTCTCTCTCTTCTTTCCTTATTTCGCGAGCGAGGTGGGTCTGAGCGACTGTGGAGAGAGCCTTTCTGTCTCTACTTTCTGCTCCTTTCCTTCGTGAACGCTTAATTTTGACCCGATGGACGGAATCTGCTTTCCAGGGGTGTTGTGGCAGGCGTCTTTCTTTCTTTCTCATCTAGAAAATTGGGAGTTGTTGGGTGGTCCCAAAGGGAAAAAGCGGGTTCGGGTGTTTAGGGGTGAGCCAATCGCACGTGTAAAAAAAGGTTGGGGCAGACAGAAAGACAGACCAAGCGAAGAGTTTGAAGAAAAGAAAGGAAGGAAGGAAGGAAGGAAGAAGGATGTGAACGGGCTGGGCGAAACCAGGGAGGGTTGGGGCCAGTCGTCATTCTCTTGTTGTCACTCAATTATTCATCTGTTCATACATTTATCCACTTATTCATTCATTTGTACATCACCTCTTCCGTTCCATCCATCATTCATCTCCATTCTTTTGTTTGCTCTGACAGAGAAGAGAGGGAAAGAGAGACCTCTTGTAATTCTGCCGAGAAAGAAACCCACAAACGACCCCGACTTATTCAATCGCCCTTTCAAGAACACGGTTTTGCATTCTGAAAATCGATCGCAGAAGAGAAAGGAGACCATTGAAATAGAATAAAAGAAGGAAGAATCGGAAAGAGAGCCCAACAATGAGACATAAACCCACGCTGAATAGACTTCAGTCGACGGTAGTGGAAACAGAAGGAAGGAAAGTTTATTAATTTCTCCGATTGCGCAAGTCACTCCGCCAACCCACGAATCGATTTGTTTGACTGCACTCACGCGTTTCTTCGCACTCCATCTCTCTCTCTGTCTCTGTTGTACTTTTCTTCTGTCTGTCGGATTCTTTCACTCATCTGAAAATTTTCTTCCTTTTTTCGCAAGACGGCTGGCTCTCTCTTCCATCCAATATTGCACCCACCGTCTTCGGGATTCTACTCACTCATGTATCCCCCTTCCTTCTCATAGCGTCCACTATTGTTCTCTTCACTTCTTTTATTTTCTTCTTTGCTTTCCTTCCTTCTGTCTTTGTTTTCTTTCTTTCTTTTCTTTCCATCTGATGGTTTAGGGACGGAAACAAAGTCTGGCTCAGCTTAGTCACAAAAGAAGATCTTCCTCCGCTACGTGTTTGCGCGTGTTGTTTCCCTGTGCATGTGGTGTTGTGTCGTTACTGCTCTTTTTGCCGTTTTGGAAACAGCAGGCTTATAGTGGAGAGATGGGAATGATGGAGCGAAAGAAAGCAAGAACTGCAGGGAGGCAGCCTGCAGAGCGTGCGATGATCCGATGAGCCGATCACGCGACGTTCTGGATCTGCTTGCTTGCCTTTTGCTCTCCAGCTAGTCTGTCTAACTTAATATGAACTATCTCACGTCGCGGTGGTAAGTCAGTGAGGGACAGAATGTGTGAAGAGCGACGTGAGTCGAGAGCAAGATCAAAATCCGAAACATTGCGAATGACACGGCCGTGTGGCTGGATGAATGAGTGCCCGATCGAAGGAAGGACTCCAAAAGAAGAAGCTGGACGTTAATTGATGTTAATTGGAGGAAGATTCGCACTCGATTCCAGGTTTTGAAGTGGCTTTAGAAGACGTGCCACATGCATGCATCGCCCTATGAATCGCTGTTGGATTCGTTTCGCTTCGTGTCAGACGGGTGCTAACACCCTCCAAGGGTGGTTCCTGGGGTGCTGCCCGTTTCGTTTCCTCCACCCATCCATTCATTCATGCGATCCGAGTCTGTGGCATACATATGGTCGACTGAACGTGCAACATTGCAACACGGTATTTTCTAGAATATTTGAATTATATTTCCCAGAGTATATTCCATAATGGTTCGTGTTATCATCATGATCATTATTATTATTATCATAGTTATAGTAGCAATCTGGACAGTTTGATTTTAGATAAAAATTCTGTTTTTACGTAGTATACGTACGTAAAAAAACGAAAAAAATATGTTAACTTGAAATATTTAAGCTTAACTTAGCAGCCTTAGCTGCTTACGTTTAATTCAAGTTGTTTAAAGTGACTGCATACTAGTAATCTAGTTGTAACATTAAAACATGCACAAAATCCTGTATTAATTAAGTGTTTTAATTTTTACTCTATAGTCTCTATTCATTATTCATGTATTACGGAAGTGAATGAATGAATGAATTGAGACAGTTAAAGCTGGTGAGCATACCATTTGGGCTCTGGTGTTCCGTCTGGCCTACGGAAGCTATAAGGCTCAGATACGTGCTTTTACGATCTTACATATAGAGGTCTATTAGAGAGGGCACCTTTCCTTCAGGCTTGCCTTCTCTCTATAATAGGCAGCATGTATGCGCGTCCATTCTCTGTATCTAAGAATTGCTGTCAATAATAAGCACGCGTCTGTATTGAATCAATCACTCTGTATTGGACCCTTTTACTATTAGGTCGATCTTGCTTATCGAAGGGCTTAGTATTTCTCTTATTCATGATCCATAACAATCACTCCCCCCTTTAAGCTTGTGCATCCTGCACAATTCACACCTTTCACCGATCCTAGCCACCTACACCAGCAATCGAAGAACCACCATTGGCGCGGCTGCACCACATGACACGAAGGGCGGGAAAAACATAAGAAGAGTGGGAAAAAGGAATGATGGATCGAATCGATTGAAACAGCGCAGTCATCACTTCATGCCATGGAGCAATCAACAGTTCATTCTACCCGGCCACGTAAAACGGCTTCCTTCTTTCTCTCAAAGTCTTCAACGAGGGTAGGTGCATCCACCTCCTCTTCACTCAGCCAAAGAAAAGTGCCATCGGAGAAGGAAACACGGTAGAAGGTCTTTCCTTCCTTCTCCTGACTTGCTTGAATTCCAACGGGCACTGCCTTCTGCTTTCCTTTTCCCTTCTTCGAATTCGATCTGGGCGCCTTCTTTCTCCCTTTTTGATTTTCCAGTTCCTCACTGTCCTCCTGTTCACTCTCTTTCTCTTCCTCCTCAGAAGAAGTCTCAGACTCGAATTCTAACTCCTCTTCATCAATTGGAGACAATTTCGTCTTGTAGCGCTGACGTGGACCTACCTGCCACCAAGGGTACGGATCACTGGCCTCTGTATATGTCTCGTCAAACGCATGCATTTCCTCTTCTCTCTGCCTCTCTTTCTCTTTCTCTTTTGTTCCACTCTCTCTTTCTGTTTTCGATCTCTCCTCCTTCTCTTCAACCTGTGTTTCTTTTCCTTCTGCTCTGACGTTCTCTCTCTTCTTCCAAAGTGCTAACCTGTCTGTGCTCACAGAGACTCTCTCTTTCCCTCCCATTCGTCTGATCACCGTGTTGTGTGTCCGTCCTTCTGGGTTGGCAACAACTTTATACACCCCCTCATGGGTCGCCTCCAGTTTTCTTGCATTCCTCCCTGTCAACGGGTTCTCCGGTTTGCGGAGAAAAACCTGATCATCCACTCTGAATCTCGGTTGCGTCGGTGGAGGATTCCTCTCCTCTCTCTCCTGTCTCGATCTTTCCATCCTCTGCTGTACTGCATCGACCAGTTGCAGTCTGTTCTATCGGATGACGCTGTAGTAGTCATTGTAGGCAATGGGAGGGGACCGTGCGTCCGGGGAGACAGGTTTAACTCGTAGCAGATGGGTCGGCTCATACCCATACGTCAGCTGAAAAGGAGTGAGACGGGTTTTGGCATGAGGGGTGGTGCGGTAAGAGAAATTGAATAGCTGAAGGTAAAGGTCCCAGTCAAGGGAATTCTTTGCCTTCAGCTGCTTCCCAACCCCCTGCTCCCAGGTCTGATTGTAACGCTCAGTCAGACCGTTGTACTGAGGGTGGTATCCTGAGGTCAATTTATGGTTGACTTTCAGAATGCGCAACACCTCAGACACTAACTCACTCCGGAAGTTCGTCCCCCTGTCAGAGAGCAGGACCTCAAACGGCCCATACCAACAGAAAATTTCATCCACCAAAATCTGTGCCACGACTGTTGCTGTCATCTCAGGACGGGCGAAGGTTTCGACGTTCTTGGAGAAATGATCTGTCACAACGAAGACAAATCGGTTTCCTCTGCGGGAGGTTAGGAAAGGACCAGACACGTCAATTCCTAGGACTGGGACTGTCTGTGGGTTTCTGGTGGGAAGACGCTTCGCTCGCTCCTGACACTCTCGACAGGAAGCAACCCACTCCCTCGCATCAGCCCGCAATCGAGGCCACCAGAAATGCAGTAACGTTTTGTCTGCCAACCAGTGCTGCCCTGCATGACCTCCCAAACTGTGATCATGCCCCATCATGAGCACAGTCGACTGACATGCCCTGGGCATAACGAGTTGCTCTCTTTTCTCCATCCCTCTCTCCTCAAATCGGTACAGCAGGCCATCTCTGAATTCAAACGCACTCTCTTCCAAAAGCACCTGCCTTGCCTGCCTCTTGTCTGTCGGCACAATACCTTTCATAAAATATCTGTAGTAGTCCCCCAACACTGGATCTTTCGGTAACTCCTCTCTCACTCTGTCCAAAAACGTCTTGTTCACTTGCAGCGGTGCAGCCTCTGCCTGCCCGTGCACACTTGCCTTGACTGCCCCCATGCCTGTCCGGATCTTGGTGCTCCCGTCTGCGGGTTGGTTGCAATGCCTGCACAGTGGGACACCACTGTTAACATAAACAGGCAACGGCTTCTGCGGCATTCGGGAGAGAGCGTCTGCGTCTGTATGGGCTTTTTCCGACTTGTGAACATACCGCAGCCTAAATTCCTGCAACTCCAACGCCCAATTCCTCACTCTCTCATTCGCCACTTTCCTATCCTCCATCGCCAGATTAGGTTTGTGATCAGTGACTGCATACGTGCGCCCACCAATGAGGTAGTGCCGCCACTGTCGGCAGCAGTACACAAGACCTAAGGCCTCCCTCTCTACTGGGCTGTAATTCCTCTCGGCCGCACTCAACGCCCTGCTCGTGTAGGCAATCACCACCTCCTTTCCGTTGACTTCTTGTGTGAGAAGACCTCCCATGGAGACCTTGCACGCATCTGGCTTGACGGTGAAAGGGCGGCTCATGTCTGGAAAGGCAAGGATAGGGGGGGTAGTGAGGCGTCTCTTCAATTCGGTGAAGATTACCTCTGCCTCCTCCCCCCACTGGAAGAGAAGGGGACGGCCTTCCTTGTCAGCTGGCTTCAGCAGCTCATGGAGGGGATGCGTCAACCTCGCAAAGCCTACAACGAAATGGCGGTAATACGAGCAGAGATAAAGGAAGGAGCGCAGCTCTTTTCGGTCTTTTGGGGACTCTCACTCCAATACCTTCTTCATATTCTTTCGACTCGGCCTGATCCCCCTGAAGGAGACTGAACGTCCCAAATACTCCACCTCTCTTAACGCAATCTGCGCTTTCTCTAACTTCAGCTTGAGGTTTACCTGCCTCACTAATCCTAAAACCTCCCTCAAATCCCTTAAATGCTCTTTATGCGAGCGGGAGAAAACAATGATGTCATCGATGTAGACGAGGGCGATGTCTCTTGTCAAACCTGCGAGGAGCAACGTCATCATACGCTGGAAGATGCTCGGTGCGTTCATGAGCCCAAACGGCATGCGTGTGAACTCATACAGACCAAAAAGAGTCACGAAAGCAGTTTTTTCTGCATCTGTTTCGTGCATCTTCAGCTGGAAGAAGCTGGAGGTGTAATCGAAAACGGAAAACACCTGTGCTCCTGCGAGACGGTCGAGGGTTTCTTGGATGCGGGGAAGGGGGAACAAGTCACATTTGGTTGCCTGATTCAGCTTGCGGAAGTCGAGGCAGAAACGGGTGGTGCCATCAGGCTTCTTCACAAGGCTGACGGGCGCAGCCCATGGAGAGCTAGACTTGCGGATGACACCCCCTTCTTCCATTGCCTCAATCTCCTTCTTCACATGGTCGCGTTAGTGGTAGGGCACTCTGTCCTGATTCCATCTGATGGGAGGGGCGTCGCCTGTGGGGATTCGGACTTCGTACGGCTGCCCATTCAATCGCAATTCGCCGATATCAAAGCAGGAGCAAGACCAGAGGTCGCAATGCTCTCGGAGGAGGGATTCATACTTCCCTCTGACCTGAGGTGAGATGTGCGAGAGATCAACTTTCGGAAGCAAAGGAGGCGGCGGGAGATTCTGCAGCGGGGTAGATGTCATCACGTTGGCTGTAACGGCTGTGACGGCTGTGACTGAGGCAACGCGGCTGGCTGGCTCAGCAAAAGTAAGGAGAGACTCTGTACCCAACCGAAGATCCTGCTGCGAGATGTTCAGGACTTCGATGGTGGCAACGCCGGCCCTCACTGTGACTATCTGGTCTGGGACTGCAAGGCCTGGGTGCACTCAGGGAAAATTTTGATGCAAAATGACTGTTTCTTCCTCTCCTACTCCATCTACATCCACCCGGAGAAGCGCACGGGAACGCTTCGGGACTTTTGTGCGGCGGAGGGGAGCCACACGCATCGGCTTCCATCCGTCATCGTACCAACAGTGAAAGACGGGAAGATCAGCAACAACCAACCTGTCCTCTCTGTAATGGTACTGCATGACTGGGTCTTTGAGCTTAAGAAAGTCCTGCCCAAGGACCAGGTCGTACCCCGTGTCGGCTGTGACGAGGAGAGTGTGCGGGAATTTCTTCTCTGGGTTGTTGGGGTGGGAGAGTGAGATCGTGGTCTCCCCCAGCACCTTCAACCCACTCCCTCCAGCCGCCGACAGCGCCAGGGTAGCCGGAACCACTGGGCTGTCTGCATGCAAAGTCAGTGACACATCTATGAATGAGACCTCTGCACCTGAATCAAGTATTCCTGTCGTCTTATGTCCATTTCCAATCACAAAGCTTACTTTTGACTGACTACCGACCTTAACAGAAGCACTCTATGCCCACATGCTTGTTAGCTTCGTTTCTTCTCTTTTGGGCTTTCGTACCGGCAAGGGAGATGGAAGCACGGGCTGCCTACGCGCTTCTTCAAAAGCAAATCTCTTCCCTGCACTGTCGTCCTCTCTCGAAAAGCAGCCTTTCCTTTTCATTTCATGAAGTGGAGCATGGAGATACACAGAGAGAGGACGAGGCAACTGAGGTTGGGTGGTAAGGACTGCTTCTACTGTGTCCCTCCACCCCATTCATTTCCCGAGTACCGCAGTTGTGGACAGTTCGCAACGAAGTGTGATGACGACCTGCAATGGTGGCATGTTGGCACTCGTTGCCCGAATGGTAGAGCATGCCCATTCTGTCCATACCCGAAGTGACTGTTGTTGAAACCGTTGTAACCTCCTCTGCCTCTGTACATGCCTCCTGGCATTCCTCCTCATCCCTTGTATCCACCTCTCCATCCTGAGCCTGCATTTCGGCCAGGCGTGAAGCCGTATGCGACTTGAAGAGACGGCCGATTGCCGTAGACGGCATAGCCACCCCGACCCCCTCGCGACATCGAATTGCCCCTGCCGTGGCCACGAGTGTGCAAAGCCGCTATGCTGGCCTCAACGCGCTCAAGCCTGTCTGTCAACTTCTCCCATCGTTCAAGGTCAGACGCTGATTGCGTACTCTGGACGGCAGCGAGTTTGGCTCTGGCTTTCTTCTACAGCTTGGCATGGAGATGCTCGGTTCTCTTTATCAAGTCATTCCATTCGGAGAAGGCGGGTTCAATTTCCAGAGCTTCCCGCATTTCGGGATAGAAGGCGTTGATGAATGGCATGATCCGATGGTTGCGAATAGCGTTTGGGTTGGCGGCCATGAAGGTATCGATGAATCGGTCAACGAACGGTTGGAATGCGTCTGCGACACTCAGTTTCACGTCTGCCATCATATACACTGCGTGCTTTTCTTCCATGCCTCCCCCACCATAGGCATCAAGGAACCATGCGTCTACTTCATCGACGGTGGAGCATGTTCCTCTTTTCTCGTCCCACTGCTGCACCAGGTCGGTGTCAACAAAGTGTATACTAAGCAACAGTTTGTATTCGTCGACGTTCAGGTTGCCGGCTTTCACTTTATCACGGAATTGGCTGAACCAAGTCCTCCCATTCTTCTTCTTGGGGTCAAATACCTCTACGACTCTCTTCACCTCTGCTAGTGCCTTCAGTTTGTCCACATCAATTACCATGTTCGGTCCTTGCCCTGCCTGTACCGATTCCTCTGAATCAGTCTGTTGTTCAGATGCTGAGCGGTGCGTGACTGCTGGGCTTTCGATAACAATCTCCCCTTCCTCCGTGAAGAGGGTGCCTACGGAGGAAGGAGGAGGAGTGTCGATGTTCTCCAACCAGGGGTGGATGGAAGGAATCGAAGGGGAACTCTGGCTTCCTCCTTGCAGATAGGAGGTTCCTCTTCTCATGATTCCGGTCTGTATTGTGTTAACTGGACTGGGAACCCGAAAGCTCTGCTAACCACTGTTCCATCTGGCCTACGGAAGCTATAGGGCTCAGATACGTGCTTTTACGATCTTACACATAGAGGTCTATTAGGGAGGGCACCTTTCCTTCAGGCTTGCCTTCTCTCTATAACAGGCAGCATATATGCGCGTCCATTCTCTGTATCTGAAAATTACTGTCAATAATAAGCACGCATCTGTATTGAATCAATCACTCTGTATTGGACCCTTTTACTATTAGGTCGATCTTGCTTATCGAAGGGCTTAGTGTTTCTCTTATTCATGATCCATAACATCTGGCTAACTCTAGGCCCGACTCTAAGGCTAACTGCGGGGCATAAGTGATTAAGCACCCACCTCTAGGCAGCAAGTGCGTATATTAGAAGCATGCGAGGCCACTCTGCCAGTAGTGACTCTGGCTAAAGGGGAGAAATGGGAGGATCAAGCAGTGTACTCATCTTCACTAGCATAGACGACTGAACCACAAAGAGTCAAAGACTGATCAAATAGAACTTAGACTGCCG
The DNA here is from genome assembly GCA_018398765.1 of Chromera velia. Classification (NCBI taxonomy): domain Eukaryota; family Chromeraceae; genus Chromera; species Chromera velia. Next base: position 22,412 of record JAHBMJ010000885.1, on the reverse strand, counting down.
AACCTAAGGTGCTGAGTGTTACAATGTAGCTAGCAATGTAGTTAGGTGTGTGTGAATGTTGTGTCAATAACACTGTCAGTTGTATACTAGTTGCGTAGAGATGGAAGGTGTTCAAGTTGCCCAACAGCGTATTAATAAACTTTCATTCATCACTAGATTCATCATCAATCATATTGTTGTGAACCACGGTTCAACCACTTCAGTTCACACCTATACCATCCGACTTACCTGCATCGCGGGGCTAGTGCTAGGAAAAGGTTCAAGGTTCAAGGTTCAAGGTTCACTTCGAAGTAATGAACCTGAATCAGGTTCAAAAACAGGTTCACTTTTAATTAATAGAAACCTTATTTTTTTATGTTATTTTATGCCTTTAAATTAGGTTTTAATGCATTTTTAGAACGTTTTATTATAGAATCTATGCCTTAGTAGTGTTCTTAAATAGTTTAAATCAATATTTACGCTCACATTAGGTGCTAGTCTCAAGTTATTCACTGTTTATAGTCAAAAATTAGTAATCAAAAAAGCCTGAAAAAATTGGAAAATGCTATAATTAAATTTATGTGATCGTATCAATCATGATAATTTAGTCAATATAAGACCGTCACAGCGTTTCTTTCTTTCTTTTATCTGCTCACCGGTTGCCCCGCGGCCCCCACTCCCTCCCTCCCTCTTTGTGCACCGCCGCCTCTTTGACCTGCTGCTCCCGGCCCGGCCTGTTGCCCCCCCCCTTGCTCCCCCCCATAGCCCCCACCGCTCCCAGCTACCGCGGGTAGCACCCAAACATCTGGGTTTGCATTTGTTCTAACCTTTTGCCACATAAAATCGGATTGAAACTCTGTTTTCGAATACTCATCAGTGCACCCGATCATGTGAATTGGCAATATTGTGTCACCTACTTTGTACTTTGCATGAGGAGCAACATTCTTGTTCAACCCCCCTCTCGTCCACTTCGGAGGGCCTGGCCGGCCTTGTGCCAGTGGCCGCGCGTCTGGCCTCCAAAACAGGTTCAAAACAGGTTTAACAGGTTCAACAGGTTCAAAACAGGTTCAACAGGTTCACTTTTTCAGATTTGAACCTTTTTTCAATGAACCTTTTCCCAGTCCTACGCGGGGCAGCCTCGTCCGTAGTGGTACAAGCAGCGCGCCGCCCCTGCACTACCTGTTAGTCGGCCCCAACCGGCATACGTGTGGCCCTATCGCATTCCATGGTGTGCAGTGATTGATCGATTGATGTGAATACTCACACCCAAAGAGTGTGGTCGTTGTATTCGTCTGGTGATTGTCCTGGGTACTTGACTGACACTCCTCCTAATCTATGTATGGAGTCAAACCTTGTCAGACCTCCAACTGTCTGTCAATCAGCCTACCGATCGATCCCAACGTACACTGAATTATATCATATATTGTAATTAGCCACTTATAGAGAGGAGGCGGGCGTGCATTGGTCGGCCCGACTTGGCCGGTCCCGTGCTGCTGCGTTGCCTATCAGTGCGGCGCGGCTTGAGACATTACGGAGACGGAGAAAATGCATGCGTCAATCCATGTTGTGATCAATCCATATTGTAAAATTGCTTAGTGAAATACTCAGGGTGATTCGATGGAACAACTCTCGATCGATGAGAGCAGAAGCTGGACAAACATCTTGCATTATTATTCCTGTATAGAGAACCGTGTAAGTGACTAGACTGATGTCCTTAACTGGACCATTCTAGTTCTCTTCACATATAATGAATTTAAGTAAGCCCAACAGCTATATATTTACAAATCGGAGACTATCGGAGACGGTATACGTACAAGTATACGTACAGTAACGTACTGTCTTTCTTTTGTATTCAAATGTAACAAAAGCTTTCTTGGGAGCTCTCCAAACTATACTGAAAACTTTCTTTAATAGCGACAACATTTAAGAGAGAATTGCCTTGGAAATTTCCTGTTGTCATCATTCATATGTTTTCGTTTTCCCAAACCTCGACTGCTGAGGAGACTGCATCGTCAAACTGAGAAGAAACACCCAAAAATATTCCACTCACAGTGTGCACAGCAAAGAGGGCACTCACGATCAACCCAACAAAGAAGTGTGCATCACGTAGAGGAGACTCCATAGACCTCTGTGACCGTTCTCCTTCCTTTTCAGAAGACAGGCGCATGGGAGAGTTTAGACTCCCTCCCCTCACTGCTAGTGCCCTTTTTGAGGAATCCACCAAAGAGCCCAAAAAACTTTGGACACCGAAGGCCCCAGTGAAAATCAGAGCTGCAAGAAGGAGGACAGACAGCAACAAAACGACTCACTCCATCACATTCACCGTGGAAGACCGGATTCACGGATCCGGAAACTTGAATGGTCAGAAGAAACGGAACCAGTAAACATTCAAAGTAACGTACACTGTGCGTGCACATTTACCCAACCATGCATGTATATCGAATGAGAAGAAGAAGAAAAAAAGACAAACCATCCCCAGCTGGCTCCAGATGCACAACAGCAGAAGCGGCCTGAAGAAAAAAGAACACAGTCGAAGCCCACTCGATTGAAAAGAGAAAAAAAGGAAGGAAGGAAGAAAAATCCATACCGGCCCTCAGCAGGCCTGCACGCCCTCCAGAGCCTCCTAGGAGCCCATCGCACCGCAACGACGGACACGCATTGCTTTAGCAAAGACTGAGGACAGACAGACGGAACTGCGGGGCAGGTCTTCACTGACTGCAGAAGGGGATAGAAAACCGACACCCCTCGGCCCCCCCTCTCAAGCCCGAGTCACTATTCACGCAGGGGTCCGAGGACTGTCCCCTGAAGGCTTGTTTGTATCTTCCTTCCTTCCAAGAGCTAGTCCCTTCGAGACTGCTCGCGAGAGAGCAGCAGATACTTGCACATGTGTGTGCATGTTATTACAATGAACATATGCGCACAGCACGATGCCCATGTATGAGTGCAATGAACCGAAGACAAAGAAAGACATTACCCACCCGTAAAAGCGTGTGCCGAGTCCCCCAAAGGCTGTCTCTGAAGAAGCATCGAGCCAAGCCCCGACTGGTATGCGAAGAGGAGGGAGAAGAGGGCGAACTGCATCAACGTCGAGTGACTGACAGGACTACGAGAGGGAGAAGATGCTGAGGGAGGAGATCGCGACGAACGTCGCATCTCTCTTCTGCTTTTACTCCGCCCTCCCTCCAGAGAAACCTGAAAAAACGAAGAAAACGGGAAACAAAACGTACATTGATTCACCTTTTTGGCCCTCACCCACTTCTTCTTCTTCTTCTTTAACTTCTCTCTCTCTCTCTCTGCCTCACATTGGATGCGTCATCCATAAAGTGACTGACCTCGTTCCACATCTCTGTGTCCATAAGGTCTCCTGGCGCGTGACTTTCAAGCGATGGCGATGGTGATATTTCTCCCTCTTCTTGAATTTTTCTTTCCGTTTCTTTCCTGCATTCTTCCTGCTCAGCGACAAACGCCTCGCGAGCCCTCCTCGCTTCCAGACCCAACCGCGCACCGAGACCGCCAACGAGACCAACAAAGAGGAGGGCTACAACTGGGTGACCCCTGGAGGTGGAATGAATGAATTTGAAAACAGGACATACAAAACAAAGACCGCATCAACCGGCAGCCTCTTTTCAAAAAATATCGTTCAGACGCGAGCGAAAGTGTCAGCACGGCTCAGAGACTCTGCGCTTTTGACTAGGGAGAATTTATCCCACGCGAGGTGGAAGCGGCTGAGGAAGTGTGAGAGCCATGCATGCAGCGAGAGGGGACCAGAAGGAATAACGCAAAATCCCAACAGATCGAAAGAAGTGAAGGACTGCGAAAAGACACGGCCTTTGAGGCAGATCGGCAAAATCTCTCACCGGCCTATAGACGGAAAAACGAGAAACACATAGACATGAATGCACACGCGCGCGCGCGCACACACACACATACACACATGCACTTGCACATACACTTGCACATGTACTTACACATGCACACACACACGCACATACACGCGCACACACACACACGCGCGCGCGCGCGCGTGTTCACGGAGAGGGAGAGACAATGCAGACAGAATCGAGCAGACAGACACATCGACGGACCAAGGCAGATAGATGGACAGATATGTATCAAAAGATGGACGGGACAGACCTCCACACATGGGTCGGCAGGCAGGTGGCCAAACAGTGTTACACAGAATGACACGGAACCGACCAGTGCACAACGAAATACGGGAGGTCCCACTGTCGCACCAGTTCCACAAGAGAGCCTTCCACACAGATTCCGGGGGCACATGACTCCCTGCATTGGCAAAAAAGGAAGAGTGTATAGACAGACACAGGCCGCACAGGGCAGTTCGCGTAAAACCAAACAGTCACAGCGTCTCGCTGTGAGGGTGGGGCGACTCTTTGAACGTTCAAAGAAGGAACTGCAAAAGAATGAAAGGCAGATCAATCCACATTTCGCAAAAGGTCAAATGAAAAAGGAAGGCTCGCCTCTCAAGCTCTCGTTTCACACGCTCAATTAATGTCAATTACCCCCCAGCAATTTCAAACGAGCGGAAGACCAGAACAGCCAACCCAAAAATAAACGAGTAGTGAAGGGGAAGGTTCGAGTGGCGGATCGCTTTTCCCTGCAGGATGGATACGGGAGAGTGGTGGCCAATGGCCGAGGGCAGCCGGTGACAGCGTGAAAGCAGTGAATACTAATTGATGCGCACCTGTACTTGAGCCAGAAGAGCGGGCTGTTGGTCGAAGTGTCCAGAGAGAGAAGTGCAGTTGAGGACGGAACCTCAGAAGCCCCAGGTCCTTCTGAGCCTGCAAATAAAGCTTCAAGATAGGTTGCGGAGGGTGCGTCTTGGACCTGGATTGCAGGAAGTGAGGAAGAGGAAGGCGCCCCCCCAAGAATGTTTGAGGGGACAAAGCCGTCTCCGGAGACGGCAAAGCCAAAAGCCAACAAGCGCATTCCCGTTCTTTTCCGAGTTGAGTCTGCCTGGAGAGTGCTTTGAGCTCGCTATATTGCCGCCTCGGCAACGTATCACTGCATGCTGATGGTGGCACCCTGCGGCAGTGTGGCTGCAGTGTGGCACCAGACTCGTGACCAGAGAGACTCTGACACCACTGGCAGAATCGTGAAAACAGATCGGCGGGATACGTATACGTACCATGACGCGCGGCGGCCGGCCGGGGCCTCGCGCCGCCGCCGCCGCGCGCGCGCTCGCGCGGCCGCGGCCCCGGCCCCGCGAATGAACTGCGTGTAGACAGCTCAGGCATGCCTTTGTCGACCACTCAGCTCACGTTTCAATGTCAAACCTCCGAAGCCTCCGAAGCTTCACAACCGCTTCATCTTCGGCCGATTGCGGTGGTAACGATGAAGCGTTGCATCAGAAACAGGCGATCCCAATTTGCTTGAATTGCTGCGTTTTTGCTTTCCGTCTCCCTGGTTAACAGGTTGATCGCTCGTCTGACATCTCTTTCTGCTCGTGGGCACGATGGCGCTTTTCTGGAGAAGCATCCATCGTGCTGAAGTGAACAGCGACTTCTTCAGACGCCTCCAAGAAAGCATGGAGACAAATGACGACATTCATCTGTCTCCCGAGAGAGTCGGCACAGCGTTTCTTCTAACTACTGTTGCCGGACTCTGTACCGGCATTGGCGCTGCAATCTCTTTCTTCCTGAAGTTCGAAGACAAGAGGATCTTCACGATCTGCCTCTCCCTGGCAGGAGGTCGGTGTTTGGAGCGCATTCGTGTAGTCCTTCGTGCGTTCACTTTTGCCTCTCTGTGAACCTCCCTCTCTCCATCCTAAACAGTCTCTCATTGCAGTACAATCTTTTCTTGCCCGTCTTTACGGTGTCCTCTCGCCTCTTCTTCATCCTTTCGGTCTGTCTTGTCTGTCAGAATGGATGATACAGGCGAACGAAAGACTGATATAGTTCTTTCTGTCCGCCGCCCGGTTTGCCTGTGTGACACACAGAGGAGAAAGAAAGAATGGTACGGTGTCTCTGTAAGAAAGAAAGACTGGTGAGTCAGGGGAAAGAGAAGAGAAGAGAAGAAATAACACAAAGTCTGTCTGTTTGTCTGTCTGTCTCTTCGCCTGTCTGCCGAGAAACCTACCGTCTATCTGTCTGTCTTTCTGTTTGAATTCATGAAGAAAATGAGGGAAAGAAACCATATAGTCTGTCTGAAAAAGCCACACAGTCTGCCTGTCTGTTTATTTAACCGCTGTGGTCCTCTGGAAATCGATCCTTTCTTGGCCCCCATACCAGTTGGCCTTCTGTGAGAAAGAGAAAACAAGGGGGCGGAAAGCAGGCAGACCCGACGCAAATGGACAGACATGGAAGAGCTGAATGGTTCATTGATAGGAACAGTTTGGAGAGAGCAGATGGCTGTGCTTGCAGAATGGCGAAGGGGAAACGCTGATTGCTTTTCTTCTCTCCTGCTGCGTCTCGCCACCTCTTTCCTTTCCTTTCCTTTCCTTCTGCATGCAGGCGTTATGCTGTACGTCTCCTTCCTGGAGATTTTCATGAAAGGCCAAGAGGGTCTGATCCAAGGGGGGGTCCCTGAGGACATGTCTTATGTCTACGCGACCCTCCTCTTCTTTGGGGGGATTGGCCTTTCTATCCTGCTCAACTGGATTTCGGAGATCGTCTTTCACCGGAAAGGCCCCCTGAAGAGGAAAAAGGAAAAGGAGAGGGAAGTGCGAAGGGAGGCAAACACCATGATTCCATTGCCTGCTCCAGCAGTAGGAGCACAGACGGTAATGAACGCTCAGAGCCGGACAGGAGAGGGTGAACAGCCGTCCCCTCTTGCCGCTCAAGAAGCAGAAGGAGAACGGGAAAGAGACCCGCAGAGGGAGGGAAGCAACCCCACAGGTCTAGTTGGACCCATTCTACCTCCTGCTGCCGCTCAGACGGCACAGACACCGGTCGACCCCTCTGACACACACGTGGAAGAGGCAGAAAGGGGAGTGCCTTCTGTCACTGCTGAAGCGTTGCAGTCTCCTGCGGGGTCCGCACATAGACATGACGGGACGCTCAGCAGTGATCACGGAGGGGAGGGGGAGGGCCGTTTGAATTCATCCCCGGTCGACATGACTTTCGAGAACGAACACACTCAGGCATTGACAAAATTAGGTTGTTTCTCCGCTTTAGCACTTGCAGCGCACAACATGCCAGAAGGGTTTGCGACTTTTGTTGCGGCCTTGGTGGACGTGCGAGTGGGGATTGGGTTGATGATTGCAATCGCAATTCACAACATCCCGGAAGGCATCGCGGTGGCTGTCCCCGTGTACTATGGGAGTGGATCGAGGTGGAAGGCGTTTGGGTATTCTATGATTTCGGGTTTGGCGGAACCTCTGGGTGCGGCAATTGGTTATGGGGTGATGCTGGCATCTGGGGGATTTTCAGAGATTGCGTTTTCGGTTGTATTTGGGTTAGTGGGGGGGTTGATGGTATACATTGTCATCGAAAAACTGTTGCCCACTGCAATTTCGTATGATCCCACAAAGGGTTGGTTGACATCTCGGTGTTTCTTTCTGGGCATGATTGTGATGGCTTTTTCTCTTGTGCTCTTTCAGCTCTTCCCAGTAGATGCTTGAAAGAAAGAGGAACAAAAACGATCGAGGGTTCTATTTTTGTGGGTAAGGCAGAACGTTCATGAATTGATGGCCTTCAGAGGTTGACTCCCGACCCTGGAGAAAGGGGGGAGGCGCAGAGGAGAAAAGAGCCGCTCGATGAGCGTGCACACACACACACACACACACACACACACGCACACAAACGTACACACACACACACACACACACACAGAGAGAGAGAGAGAGAGAGAGAGAAGAGAGAGAGAGAGAGAGATCCAACCAGGGCGAGAGACAGAGAGGGCCGGGGAAAGAAAGACAGACGCGGTTGATTCTCCATTGCAGAACAGAACTATGCAGGCAGGCACGTCTCACTGCTGCTTTAGGCCGGTGTTGTTGGTGCTGCTTTGGTTCGCACTTTGCAGCTAGGTTCGCAGTCTTGTCTTCGAGCAAAGGTTCGCGAAACTTGGCAAACCAATGTCGATCATATTTAAGTCTTGTATCTTGTTTTCTCACCAGTTTTATGATTGTGTGTTAAATTGAAGTGAATAGAATTGCGTGGTTAAAGCTGGTAAGCTATCAGGAATTTAAAGCTCTAGTGCGCTGTAATCAAGTTTAGTCAAGTTAAATCTGTGATCTTGCCCATGATATGAATTGTTTATTTCTCAATATATTGTTATATCCTATACTGTATAGACGATACTTACTTACTTAATTGTGGTTATGCCTAGGGTCTCTGAAACTAGAGACAAATGGCAACCTATGCATGCAGTTGTAAACAAAAGGAGCAAACCGCCGTAGTTTAGCCTGCATCCGTCTGAATATGAACAACCACGACCCTCCGCAGCCTAGGCTGAAGCTAAAGGCTGAACAACTACACAAGACGCGCGTGTACTCATTTCAGACAAGCTTCGATCAGTGCACTTACCTTCTTCGGCTCCCGGTCCACAATAAATGAAACGAGCTCTCTTACATATGTCTCTTCTTCCCCGATGTCTCTTCCCCCAGCTGCAGCAGTCCATCTTGCTCTGCAGACCCTTTCACCGATTCCTGTTCTCTCTTTCACTCTCTCTGCCAGCGTATGTTCATGATATACGTATGTTCACACACATTAATATACAGAATAAGTGGGGAAAAATTAATGTGTACTCCTCATACCGTGACCATGAATTTGTTCGTATTTGTCTGTACGCAGTGTACTACCTTGAAAATATGTTGTAATTACATGAATCATCGCGGTAGAACATAACATTTCTCTTCGTGGGTCTGTCTAAAGAATACTAAGGAAAGTGGTCAAGCATTCAAAAAACTCACTATACTCTACTATACTCGATGATTCGATGATGAACCGTTAGGTTTGGCTATTTTGTAACTCGAATTTATGCCAAGACTAGCCAGGACATATCAGGACGAGTGTCAAAATTACTGACGGCGTCTTACATTTTGGTTTATGGGATTATGCAGAGTGGGACTAACATAGTGATAAAACATAAATTTAATTTGTGTACTGGCGGCTGTACAGGGCCTGTACTACAGGCCCCCGCTGAGGAGGGCAAGTGGGCTTAAACGGCCTAAAAATTAATTAGTTCAACGCAAACTAGGAATTCAGACTTCATGCATGAATAAACCCTACATAAAATTTGTTAAAAAAAATAAAAAATGTGTACTTCTGCCATAGCGGCGCCACTACTCCGTTTGTACGCGAAGTAATTAACAAATCCAAAATACCTCAGCACGCGTACACAATGATCGAGCGCTCGGCCATGCACTCTCGTGTATCTTACTATCGCCTCGGAGGGCAGCTCAGCTCTAGCTACTCTGCTGAGATCAGCCGAAAGGCCCTGAGATCGCACGCACTCGCATAACGCATTTTTTCATTTTTTGGGGAGGGGAATCCTGGGGGATCGGTTCTGTCTCTGTCATGGTCGGTGTTGCCTAAATTCTAAAATGTGTCCTTCAAGCAACTCGCATGGAGCCGCGATCGCACATGCTTTAATTACTTTGCGTATGCGTGCCTCTCAAGTAAGTCGCACGGAGTTGTACATGCATATGACGCACGCGTGGTCCCAAAAAGCATACTTCGCTGCTGTGGCCCCCGCCCCATGGCAGCATACAACTTAGACATGCCCAAGCCCCCGATAGTGTACATTAATTAGCGGACCTCCCCGAGGCACTCACCCAACTGGTTAGGTGCACCCCGTACTATACGAGATACACCCAACCAGTTGGGTGAGTGCCTCGGGGGGCCCTTTAGGGGGTCCGTAAATATCCGCAAATTTGATTGATGCGGATTATCGGAGGCTTAGGCATGTCTTATATAGGTGCATGGGGCGGGGGCCACGGCAACGCGCACGAAGTATATCAGTGATACTTTTCAGGACCGCGCGAGTATGCACTTACAACTCCATATGAGTTGCTTGAGGGGTATACTTTTGAATTCGGGCAACACCGTGACAGACAGAAATAGAAACGACCCTAAATTAAATGAAAAAATGCGTTATACGAGTGTATACGATCTCAAGGCCTCTCGGCTGATCTGAGACATTCCGTGCGAATAGCCCGGAAAGCGAAATTAACTTTAGACTTAGAATTAACTGGAGTTGGAAGTGCTTGAGTTTTGTTATTCTGGCGGACAGTCATTCTGTCCGTTTTACCGCACCCGAGTTCTACGCCCGAGTTTCGCGCTCAAGTTTTTTCTTTGCAAAAGGGCTAACTCGGGCGTGATGAAACTCGGGCACGCCCGAGTTAAACTTTTCAGTGGGCGGCATACGCCCGAGTTGCTCGTTATTGGTGCTCGAGATCTGGATTTTTGATGACTAAGTTGCATCATGGTGCTTCTATTTCCAGACTCGATAATATCTGTTTCTAGACTCAGGCGCGCCTGAGATTTCAGAGATCCCGACGCGTCTGAGTTTTTGATGTCTGACGCCCAAGAAATGGGACCTCGGCGCCCGAGAAACTCGAGCGTGAAACTCGAGTGTGAAACTCAGGTGCGGAACTCGGGCGTGGCAAAACGGACAGAATGACTGTCCGCCAGAATAAGTGCCCTCTTAGTAAATTAAATATTTCCGGGGCAATGATAGCCTTAAAAGCGTAGCTGAGGGGCACTTACAAAGAGTAGCTATTGAGGTGGGAGGGCGCGTATGTCGCCGTGAATCTACGATTGAAAAATCTGACGCACGCAGATTGAATGTCTGAAAAATAGAGCTATATATATCGACGGGATACACCCAACTAGTTAAGTGAGTGCTTTGGGGAGCCATTTAGGGAGTCTGCGAATATTTGATTGATGCACACCATCGGGGGCTTGGACATGCCTTGTGTGCTACAATGGGGCGGGGGCTACGGCAACATGTACGAAGTATACTTTTTAAGACCGCGCGCACGTCATATATATGAAGCAACTCCGTGCGAGTTACTTAAGGGGCATGCATGCGTAAAGTATAATTATAAAGCATGTGTAATCACGGCTCCGTGTGAGTTGCTTGAGGCACATATTTTGGAACTCCGGCGACACCGTGACAGCGCGTGATAGAGACACAGCCGATCACCCCCCTAAAAATGAAAAAATGTGTTATGCGAGTGCGTGCGATCTGAGGGCCTCTCGGCTAATCTCAGCAGAGCTAAGCTGCCCCCCGAGGTAATATAGCTGAGAGGGCACTTATGAATGAGGGTGAGAACAAAGTTAATTCCGCTTTTTAGGCTATTCGCACAGAGTGCGTCATGCAGATAAAAATTGTATGCGTCATGCAGTTTTTCAATCGGATCAAGATTCAGCACGTACGTCGACATCTGAGGCCTCCCACCTCAACTTTTTATGAGTGCCCCTCAGCTACGCTTTTCGGACCATCTCAGCAAAGCTGAGCGGCCCCTTGAGGCGACTCACGTCTCAGATAACTGCGTGGGCACTGCGTGGGCACCACCTATGCAGAAATTTGCATTTTGGGACCAAATCATGTCCAAATCTTACTAGCTTATAACCAAGTAGTGATTTGTGCGTACATAGTTGCCATTCGGGCCCAACTGGAAGGGACATATAAAAATTTCTCTCTATATAAGCCGGCCTCTGCAATTACTCTGAAGCTTTTTGAATATCATTTTCCTTCGAAACTCAAATTCACTTTACTTCACTTGAGTTATACAACTCAATCTGCACACTGCAGGGCAATTGTTGAATGAATGGTTGGCGGGTTCCCCGTCTTTTTGAGTAATAATGTCGTATATATATAGTGTTGCAAAAGAGGAGCGTGCATAAAAAGGCATCCCGACATGCGCCGCTCACGACGCCTCGAAAGAGAAGTATGTGTCCCTCTTTCGCCGGACTTGACAACGGGAGTACCTACCACAACAACGTCGGCGCGCAGCGCGCGCCCACTCTCATGTATATATACAAAAAAGACAATGCAGATCGAAAAAATTATAATGCATGCATGCATGCTGTCACCGGAATTGTGATCCATGCAGCCACATACTGCAAGTTTTGCTTATATACGCGGAATTCGTACGTGCAGAGCAAGGTTTTGGTACCAGGACTACCCCTTTCAAATCGATCCAAGACGGCAAGCTTAGACTATAAAAAAAGCACACTTTCAGAGGAAGACACTTTTTGTGAAAGAAATCATCGAACAACGGAACCATTCCAGTGAGGACACATGCACTTGCATCGACCCAGTGGTAGAGACAGGGGCGGTGTGGCTGGCTTCCCTACAAGAGAACGAGAACGCCACTCTACCCTTACATCACATTCGACGGCTCCAGAGACAGCTGGAAACCTCTGGAGACAAGCAGAAACAAAGTAAAATCATTCATTATTTTAATAAACTCATCCACAGAAGATCTTTTTAGCAGTTCCAACTTTGTTATTTTGCGTTTTTGAATTGTCAATCGTCCCGTTGCAACAGCTCTAGAGGAAGTTAACCAAAAGCTTCACCTTCTTGGAGCCTCAGCAGAGTGCAATAAGCACTTACCCTGAATGCGGTCGGCTGACCAGGCTCAGAACCCCCAGATGTAAGTTTTTGGTTTCTTGTCGCCACGTATTTGCATACCTGGACTGACCATCAGAGCTGCATATATAAGCCTATAATACATTCTCTCTTGCCCTTGTTTTTACAGCTTACAGAGGGAAGGAGGCACAAATCTGGATGGTACTGCGCCTCCTTCCCAGCTTCTTCTCCTATTTTGTATACTGCTGGGGACTCTGGTGCTGCCCTCTCAAAGTCAGCGAGTCGACCCCCGGTCCTGTCTCTTCTTTTGGCTCCACTAGCGTACACAACAGGCTAACAAAGTCTTCTGATGGCTCGAGTATATGCATTTATTCCGTGCTTCCAGGAAGTCTTGCCCTTTCATGAGCGAACGAAACTTGGGCGTCCAGGTTGGGGCTGCCCCAGAGTCATACTGTCACTCGTTTGCATTCACACAGACTTACGTGATTCTGACAGTTTCTTTGATCCTTATCTTGCTTCCTTCGTTCATGTGTGCAGTTATCTGTTCCTTCCTTCCTTCCTTCCTTCCACGCCTTTCTGCCTGCAGGCATTTGTGTGGGGACGCACAACTGCGACGAGAACGCTGACTGCACTGTGGCAGGTTTAAGCTTTACGTATGCCTGCAACAGCGGGTATGATGGTGACGGGGCTGTGTATGGCACGCAGGTCCCCCGCACAGACATCGGGAGGGCAGATTTTTATTCTTTCACATGGACGAAAGATGTCAAGAATCTATTCAACGGCCACGTGACGATTTACGAACAATACGGAGGCGCGGTTTGCCCCGGAGAGTATCGCATGTACGGCTCAGACAGCTGGATCAACAATCCGGGGGTTGTCACAACTGTTGGCTCGTCGGAGCACAGCATATCCTCACTGTTTGATGGGAGCAACGATGGTGCTCCGTTTGCCTACAGCCCGGTCGCCGGAGCTTCTGATTCAAGTAACTCCAACGTAAACGCATTTCTGGGCACACCTTGCTACATCATCCTAGCAGGGTACGCACTGCAAGCACACGCAGATGGAACGGGGTACTCTGAACAGAACCCCTCTTCCCTTGTTCTGTCCGCATCGAATTCCACAATAGGCCCCTGGACGACCCTCCACTCTTACTCAGGGGTGACTGACTGAACACCGGGGGCTGTGAAGACGTGGCCAGTGGACGTGCGAGGGGGACTGTTCAGGTTCTTTCGCGTAACGTTCCGTAGGGTGCAGAACCCAACCGCGACGGCCGTGTCTTATGGCCAGGTTATTCTCTACGCAGCTCAGATCACAGGTCGGTCCGTCTATCGTTAGCGACTGTCGGGAGAGTCTTCTCAGTTTTTCAATTTTGTCTGTCGTTGAGTCCTCGTTTCCCCATTTCAAACATACACAATGATATGGTTACTGCTTGACAACTAGGGGTTGATCGATTCAAATTTTTTCATCCATCCTCTCATGCAGGAAGGATTCTTTATGGAACAGAAAGTGGCACTGATGCTCACTCGGAGGAAACCACAATGTATATCTAAGGTTTTGGTCCTTTCCGGTCTCACCACGCGACTTGAAGACCCATACATTCTGTCCGCAAGCTTCTTGGCACACTTTTTTTCTAGCTCTGAATCCAATTGACTTTCTGTCGATGCTTTTTCGTTCCCCTGCAGAGCTCGACGAATGTGCTGCGGGAGTCCATAATTGCGACCCCCAGGCGACATGCACCAACACCAACGGGAGCTTCACCTGCACCTGCAACGCTGGCTTAGATGGAGACGGAGTGGCATGCGGTTTGAGGGTTCCCCCTGCAGACATCGGGAGGGGCGACCATCTCTCATTTACCTGGACGAAGGAAAACGACGACTACCGATACAACAATATGCCGACATTTCTGAAGAACTATGGAGGGAAGGTGTGCCCAGGACAATACAGAGCCCTCGCGAACAACCGATGATACGGGTATGCTGATAGCGTCTCCATCGGGTCCAACGAATACCCCCCGTCGTCCCTTTTTGACCATAGCGTCGAGGATTTCGGGTGGTTGACGGACGCAGGTGATGTTTCAGGCACTGCAGCTGCCAGCGACTCGGACGAGCAGGTCATTCTCGAGACGCCCTGCTACATGACCCTGAAAGGATATGCGTATGCAGCCAGAGACGACTCCAACGTTCAGCGGACCCCCTCTTCGATGAATGTGTCGGGGGCCAACAGCACCGACGGCCCGTGGACAACGCTCCACTCATTCAGAGACGTGACGGATTGGGACCTCGGGGAGGTCAAATTTTGGAATATGGATGTCATAGCGGGGCCTTTCAAGTTCTTCCGCTTCAGTATCTTCAGGATATCCAGGACTTCCAACGACTACGCTACCGGTGACTACGCGTACTTCTTCGCTTCAGCAATTACAGGTCAGTGAATTGATGTTCTGAAAAACAGGGAAAGCGGAACAGAAAAAGATTTGGAGAGAGACTTAGATTGTCAAAGATCGATATGATGAAAAAGAAAAGATCCGTTGAAGGCAGAGGAGGTGACCGACCGTCTCAGCAAGTGGTAATCTCAGGAAGTCGCTTTCAAAACGTCTAGTCACAAGGAAAGGATCTGACAAAAGTTTGTGCAACTGCTGATGTAGAGCTTGACGAATGTGCTGCGGCAGTCTACAACTGCGATCCCCAGGCCACATGCGCTAACACCAACGGGAGCTTCACCTGCACCTGCAACGCTGGCTTGGATGGAGACGGAGTCGCATGCGGCTTTAGAGTTCCCCCTGCAGACATCGAAAGAGGAGACCAAAACGATTTCACTTAGACCAAAGACAAAGACTGGCTCTTCTGACTTAACGGTCTCATGACGATCTACAAAGACTACGGGGGTGAGGTGTGCCCCGGCCAGTATCGCGTGTTTGCCCCCAACAACTGGTATAGCAACCCGGGCGTGACAAACAGCCTGGGGGGGAGTAAGCGACCGGCTTCCTCTGTTTTCGATGGAAGTGCTGTAGAGGCGTCAGTTCTGTCGCCATCAAACAACATTGCGGGCACAAATACAGCTAGTGAGTCGAACTGGCAGATGATTCTGCAGACTCCCTGCTACATCACTTTAGCAGGGTACGTAGTGTAGGCGAGAGATACTGCTAATACAGAGTACCAAAATCCTTCCTCTATGAACGTGTCAGGATCCAACAGCACCGACGGCCCGTGGACTACTTTGCACTCTTTCAGTGATGTCAGCAACTGGGACCAAGCGGAGCAAAAGATTTGGCCTGCAGATATCCGTGTGGGTCCCTTCAGATTCTTTCACTTTTTGATCAGGAGAATTCAACATCCGACTGCGCATTGGGCGACTATCGGCCAGGCCTTTCTCTACGCCGCTGCAGTCACAGGTCAGGAGGATGGTGGCTGTATACGGTGGTGTCTGCACGTCCTGCTTCGGTCAAACTTCGTGACTCATGCATGATCTGACCATAGCCTTCATCTATCCCAATCTAGGTGTTTCAGTTTTCTATGCGATTGATTTTAATCTTACTGTTTCACGTGTTCCCTTGTCGTATGTGGTGTGCAGAGCTCGACGAATGCGCTGTGGGAGTCCACAACTGCGACCCCCAGGCGACATGCGCCAACACCAACGGGAGCTTCACCTGCACCTGCAATGCTGGCTTGGATAGAGACGGAGTTGCGTGCGGTTTGAGGGTTCCTCCTGTAGACATTGGGAGAGGAGACCAAAACGACTTCACCTGGACGAAGGACAAGGACACTCCCTTCAATGGCCAGGTGACAATTTACATAAGCTACTTTGGAGATCTGTGCCCAGGGGAGTACCGCGTGTTTGCCCCAAACGGCTGGTATGGCAACCTTGGTATGACAAACAGCCTGGGGGGGAGTGAGCGACCGCCGTCCTCTGCTTTCGACGGAAGCACTGAAGAGTGGTCAACTCTTTCGCCCTCAGCCAACATTGCGGGCATCAACATAGCCAGTGAGTCGGACTGGCAGCTTATTTTTATGACTCCCTGCTACATCACGTTAGCAGGGTATGCGATACAAGCGCGAGATATTGCGAACACCGAGCAATATTCCCCTTCCTTTATGAACGTGTCAGGCGCCAACAGCACTAAAGGCCCGTGGACAACGCTTTATTCCTTCAGTGACGTTACCAACTGGGACAGAGCGGAGCAAAAGATATGGCTTGCAGACGTCCATGTGGGTCCCTTCAGATTCTTTCGCTTTTTGATCAGGAGAATTCAAAATCCGAGAGCGAACTATGCCACCTTTTTACAAGCCCATCTCTTCGCAGTTGCAGTGACAGGTCAGTTTGCATCCACAGAAAGGTTGAAGTGATACGGTACGTTTGCTTTCATTCCTGCTCCTCTGCTGTTCGTTGTGAGGTGAGACAGCTGCCGGCTAATCTCCCATCTTTGCACCGCACCCAATGTGAGAGTCCTTCTACTTGACTGTGACGTTCTTCTCGCATATGTGCTGAGGAACGTATGCAATGTTATCTAAAGGAGAGCTCATGTCTTCCTGTGCATGTCCTTTCCCCCCAGAGCTTGATGAATACGCTGCGGAAGTCCACAACTGCGACCCCCAGGCGATATGCGCCAACACTAACGGGAGCTTTGCCTGCACCTGCAACGCCGGCTTGGATGGAGACGGAGTCGCATGCGGGCTTCAGGTTCCCCCTGCAGATATTGGGCTGGGTCACTCGACTTCCTTCACCTGGACAAAAGACAAGCACTGGCTCTACAACAGCGTTGTGACTATCTATAAAGACTACTTAGGGGACGTGTGTCTGGGACAGTACTGCGTCTATGTGGACGAGGCCTGGCTGAATTCCCCCGGGGCTACGTCGACAAGTCTAAGCGCGTCTGAGTGGATGTCCTCGTCCCTTTTTGATGCTAGTTCGGCCGGTCGAGCTTATTGCACTCTTGTGAACGTCGCTTCCGTCTTCGCAGCTATAGAGTCAGAGAAGAACATCATTCTTGGCACACCCTGTTACATTACTCTCACAGAGTACGCCCTGCATGCACGGGATGATTTTACAGGTTTGGCTTATCAAATGCCTTCGAAAATAAATGTGTCGGAGGCAAACAGCACAGACGGTCCATGGACATCGCTCCACTCGTTCAGTGGGGTGACCACTTGGGACGGGGGAGACGCGATGACCTGGCCGGCTGACATTCGAGCAGGGCCCTTCCGGTTCTTCCGCTTCACAACCAGGCGCATTCAACATACCTCGACCCAGGCACTGTGCATTGACCAGGCTATCCTGTACGCGGCTGCAGTCACAGGTCTGTCTATTGCCCTTGTATGTCTGTCTATTACCCTTGCATGCATCCAGGTCGAGGGCAGTGCCCGAATACGTGCTTCTCACAAGGAAATGGTTTTCAAACATCAGATTCTATGCAACCGTCCACATGCACACTGAATTCCCAAAAGCTTCGCCTGTCACATACGTACTCATCTGTCTCTTGCGCGTGCAGAGCTTGATGAGTGCGCTGCGAGAGTCCACAATTGCGACTCACAGGCAACATGCGCCAACACTAACGGGAGCTTCACCTGCACCTGCAACGCTGGCTTGGATGGAGACGGAGTTGTGTGCGGTTTGAGGGTTCCCCCTGCAGACATCGGGAGAGGAGACCAAAACGACTTCACCTGGACGAAGGACAAGGACACTCTCTTCAACGGCATCGTCACTATCTATAAAGACTATGGGGGAGACGTTTGTCCGGGAGAATATCGCGTGTTTGCCCCCAACAGCTGGTTACACAACCCAGGTGTGACCAATACAAAGAATTCCAATGAGTATCTTCCTTCGTCAGCGTTCGACGGCAGTTCAGAAGAATACCCGTTTCTCTCCCCATCGACCAATATTGCCGGCCTCAATACTGCGACCGAGTCAAACTTCCAAGTCATTCTAATGACCCCTTGCTACATCACCCTGGCTGGGTATTCTGTGACAGCCCGAGATTACGCTAATTGGGGTCAATACAGTCCGTCTTCGATGAACGTGTCAGGCTCCAACAGCACCGACGGCCCATGGACGACGCTCCACTCCTTCAGTGACGTCACCAACTGGGACCAAGCGGAGCAGAAGATTTGGCCTGCCGACATCCGTGTGGGCCCCTTCAGGTTCTTCCGCTTTCTCATCAGAAGGATCCAGCGCACAACTGCACACTACGTTAGTATTGGTCAAGCTCACCTCTACGCGGCTGGGGTCACAGGTCAGACGTGGCATGAGCTGATTCTGTGTTCGCCTGTGAATCGTTCGTTCATTTGTTCGTTCCTTGTTAGTTGTTGGCCTCAGTCCCCTTGATTGAGTGTTTGTGCACTTTGGCCCGACGCTTCGGTGGAACTCTCTATCTCGATGTGTTTTCTTCTATCGGTGCAGCCCATGTATGATTTCCTTTCAGCTATTCACCAGAGCAATGTGGTGTAATTGTATTCGGACTGTCTGCTTACGATGCAGAGCTCGACGAATGCGCTGCAGGAGTTCACAACTGCGACCCCCAGGCGACATGCGCCAACACTAACGGGAGCTTCACCTGCACCTGCAACGCTGGCTTAGATGGAGACGGAGTGGCATGCGGTTTGAGGGTTCCCCCTGCAGACATCGGGAGAGGAGACCAAAACGATTTCACCTGGATGAAGGACAAAGACACTCTCTTCAACGGCATCATCACTATCTAGAAAGACTACGGGGGAGACGTTTGTCCGGGAGAATATCGTGTGTTTGCTCCCAACAGCTGGCATGCAAATACGGGGGTGACCAATTCGCTCGGAGGCACTGAGCACCTGCCTTCCTCGGCGTTTGACGGCAGTTCAGAAGAACACCCATTCGTCTCCCCAGCTTATAACATCGCAGGCCTCAATACTGCGACCGAGTCAAACTTCCAAGTCATTCTAATGACCCCTTGCTACATCACCCTGGCTGGGTATTCTTTTACAGCCCGAGATTACGTCAATTAGGCTCAATACAGTCCGTCCTCGATGAACGTGTTAGGCTCCAACAGCACCGACGGTCCCTGGACAACGCTCCACTCCTTCAGTGACGTCACCAACTGGGACGACCATGAGTAGAAGATTTGGCCTGCAGATATTCGTGTGGGCCCCTTCAGATTCTTCTGATTTCTCATCAGAAGGATCCAATGCACCTCTCACGGCTATGCCCATATAGGCCAAGCACACCTCTTTGCAGCTGCAGTAACAAGTGAGAGACTAACACAATGATTTATATGGCAGCCATTTTTTGCACACTCCTGCACCTATTTGCGTCCCTTCTGGAAACGCCGGCATTCTACGCCCCTTGCCTTTCCGTGACTAAACAGACTGTACTACTTTTCTTCCATTGGTATGTAGGTTGAGAGCCATTTCATCAATCCTCAGATGCAAACACCCGTTCTAGTTGTATGTGCGCTGCAGAGCTCGATGAATGCGCTGCGGGAGTCCACAACTGCGACCCCCAGGCCACATGTGCGAACACCAACGAGAGCTTCACTTGTACTTGCAACGCTGGGCTGGATGGAGACGGAGTGGCGTGCGGTTTGAGGGTTCCTCCTGCAGACATTGGACGTGCAGACACCGCAGAATTCACGTGGATGAATGACACGGACTGGCTCTTCAACAACGTTGTGACGATCTTCAAAAACTACACAGGGGGCGTGTGTCCAGGAGAGTATCGTGTCTTCTCTCCTTGCGGCTGGCTTAACAACCCAGGAAAGGTTATACATATCAACACAAACGAATACATTACGTCTTTTCTGTTTGACGGAAGTCTGGAATCCTGGCCGTGGCATCCTTCATCAAGCAGTACTGCTGGTGTCGACACGGCGACAGAGTCTGAGGTGCACATCATTTTAAGGATACCATGCTACATCACAATGGCAGGCTACTCTTGGCAAGCGCTCACAGATGGATGGGAAGATCAAAACCCTTCAGCCATGAACGTTTCAGGAGCCAACAGCACTGACGGGCCCTGGACGACACTCCACTCCTACAGCGGCGTCACCAACTGGGACGTCGGTGAGAAGAAGATTTGGCCTGCAGACATTCGACTTGGTCCCTTCAGGTTCTTCAGATTCACCGTCAGAAGAATTCAGAACTCCTCACCCAACTGGGCAAGCGGGGCAAGTGCCTATCTTTATGCTGCTGCTATCACAGGTAATGCTGATGAAATGTGCACAACACTTGGAGCAGAGGCACGAAAAACCTGCTTTCATCGCTAATTCCGACCATTTTTGTCTTCTGCAGTTCTGTTCTTTCGCTTGTTGACATTAAAAGACTCTCATCACCCTTCCAAAGGCGTCTTCTTTTGACAGTTGTTTTCGCTTCTTTGTCCTTGAGTCCCAGACTTCTTGAAGATTCTCTTTTGGTTCATGTTGCCATATCGAGGTGCTTGATGAGCGGATGTTTGTCTCTGCATTGCTCTTCTTTTAGCGGTACGTCAGGTTTGTAGCTTTGTATCGATCATATGTCTTCTGGCCGCAATACTTGTCGATACTTGCAGAGCTCGACGAATGCGCTGCGGGAGTCCATAACTGCGACCCCCAGGCCACATGTGCGAACACCAACGGGAGCTTCACTTGCACCTGCGAATCTGGCTTGTATGGAGATGGAGTCGTATGCGGTTTTCGTGTCCCCCCCACCGACATTGGGAAGGGGGACCCTTCTTGGTTTACCTGAACGAAGGACACGAACACCCTCTTCAACGGCCTCTACATAATTTACAAAGACTACGGTGGTGAGGTTTGCCCAGGACAGTATCGTGCCTTCGCCTCGGACCAATGGTACTCTTACACTACGGCAGCTGCTCCCGTTGCTGATGAGTGGCTTCCCTCTGCCCTCTTCGACGGTAATAACGACAACAGTTATCTTGGCATGTGGCACACACCCCAGATCGTTGCAGGTCTCACGCGGCCAGCAGAAACAGAAACCCACGTGTATCTGCAGACACCCTGCCACATCACTCTGGCTGGCTATTCCTGGCAGATTCGGATGGATTGCTGCGCTGCGCAATCTCCCTCAGCAATGAACGTGTCGGGAGCCAACAGCACTGACGGACCCTGGACGATACTCCATTCATTCACTGAAGTGTCGGATTGGCACGACGGAGAGACAAAAGTCTGGCCAGTGGACATCCGGGTGGGTCCTTTCAGGTTCTTCCGCTTCACTGTCAGAAGAATCCAGCAGAGCACCCCGGATCTCTCATATGCCAGCGGACAACAAGCCATTTTGTATGCCGCAGCGATCACCGGTCAGTCAACATTTTCTGGAGTGCTGTACGAGAGCGATTCTTCGTGCGGGTCTCAATTACTGCTCATGGTGTGTGTCTCTGTCTCCTCCTGTAGTCCTTTTGTAAGACCTTTCGTGTGCGTGCGTGCGTGCGTACGTGCGTGCGTGCGTGTATGTGTGTGTGTGTGTGTATGTGTGTGTGTGTGTAAACCTGCGTGCTTCTGTGCTTGCAAAAAGCCGATTGGAAAGTTTTTGTATAGAAGTCTCCTTTCAAACCCTGTGTTTTCAAATTGTTGTTGAGTTAGAAATTTCATTGAGAACTTGTGAGGGAAGCGTCTGTATTGAAAGTGCAGATAGGCAAACCACTTGGGTGACCAAAGAAATGCTTCATGGAGACTTTGTTTTTAAAGTTCGTATGATGGTAAGACCCGATGTAACGAACGCAAATGCGCTTCTTTCTCTGCAGAGCTCGACGAGTGCACGGCAGGGGTCCACAACTGCGATGCGTACGCGGACTGCACCAACACGAACGGCAGCTTCACGTGCGCCTGCCACATAGGACTCGAGAGAGATGGCATTACGTGTGGCATCCGCATTCCCCCCAGCGATATCGGCAGGGGGGATAACGAAGCTTTTACGTGGACAAAAGATACTGCCCAGCTCTACACAGGCGCAGACGCGGTACAACGAGTGACCATATACAAA